>JANBVN010000140.1:0-83509 GCA_030052785.1 Coniochaeta hoffmannii | reverse complement strand
TTGGGTGTGGCCGCGGTGTGGCCGCGATGGTGATTGAGGATTATCCGATTGTGGGAAGGCCCGAGGTGCCGCTGCCGTTTGCGAATTTCACGGAGGTGGTGTTTGAGCGGGTTAAGGTTGGGGGGGTGAAGGCCGAGGGGCTGGAGGTGTTTGATGTTAGGCTCGAGGCGCAGGGGGGCAGGTTGACGGATTGTGAGGCGGGCGAGGGGAGGGTGGATTGTAGGCGGGTTGTTGGCGATGAGTAAACGGTGGACATAAAGGGGCAGCACGGGATAGGCGTTCTTGATCTGGGGTAGCAAAATGGGAGTCATGATGCTTGGGTTCACATAGGTTCAGATGGCATTAGTTGTAATATTGTATACAAACGAGAAGAAATTGCTTCAACTGGATTTCGAGAGCTAGAGGTCAAACAAGCGGGAATCAGAGTGAGATTGACACCATACGGTAGGATAGGTACACATGTTAGTGTGGTACCTACTTTACGAGCTGACGTGCGTAATCCTGCCATAGGTAGAAGTCTTGAACCATGCTTAGAGAAAGCTATCAATGGTCCCTGTTAGGATGAAGCTTCTCAGATCTCTATGCGACCGCAAGGAGAAAATCTCGACGAGTCTCTGGACAGAGTTAGATGGTCACGACGCGTGTTTCAAGCGAACAAAGGAGCGAGCCGTTATCTGCCGTCTCGCATGAAAAGACGGTCGCTTAAAAGTTGTCATCGGACAGATGTTTCATGTGAATAAGCCATGCCACGCCTTCGCACTTCGAGGCTTCAAGGTCCTCGCCGTCACCGCTTCCGTACCTCAAGGAATGTTAATCTCGAACATCACAAGCATCGAGCATCGCGGCGCGAAGATGTTTGTGAGCATGACGTCAGGCTGGCCCACTTCGGCTTGGCGCACATTACTTGTGTACTGTGGTAGGACCAGGCCGTGGGGGGTTCAAACCTTCATTCGACCTCGCCGACAATGGTTTGTTCACGGCCCGATCAGCACGTCAGTGTTGATTCTCGAACACAGAACACTCTCGGTGCTCAAGCACTTCTCCGATAGTAATGATCCATTGCATTTGTCCTGCGTGAGCTGAGCTGGAGTGGCATTCAGGGACTTCACCGTTGTGCATGCCAACTTGAAGTTAAGTGTACCCCTGATCCCTTCATGCATCGGTATCTGACGGAATACCCATTCTTTTGTGCCTGCCAAGAGCTTACACGACTTGAGGCTCCATGGCCCCAGTGTATAGGGCCACTTAAAGGGGCGACGTGGAGGCGATCTACAATCTCGTTCACAGTTATCACCCACCGTATCAGGATTGGCAAGTGCACGACATCCCCGATATCCAATGATATTTCAAGCTTAGCTGTAACGGCCGCTCTTTCTGTCCACCTCGGTGTATTCCTGGTGACAGATCGGAAGATGTGGAACTAAAATGGAGAACATCAACAGCTCGAATCTTGATGGGAGTCGAGGCCGACGCGTCGGCTGGAGACCGGCGGGATGGTCTTTCCTTGGACGCACAATCCTAAGCTCTGGTTAAGAGGCGGATGTCAGCCTGGTCAGGTCGATAACTCTGGACATTCTCCATTGCTTCAACTCCACAGATCTACTTGATTATACAGCCTCTCGACCCCGAGAGTTACAATCGTTCACTTTTCATTACTCAGCCTCGTACCCACGACGACGTTACCGCTTCCATTGCTTGCTTACGCCTCTATGGGCATACAGTCTCACTAACTTCAGCTTATCTCAAGTCTGAGGAACCGTTCCGGCGTCCGGCCACACCCAGGATGGCGGCATCGCCAGCGAGCTCGAGGGAGTCGTCTCCTGCGCCGGAACCAAGACCAACAAGTCCTTCCCTCAACGTCCGGGTCGAGGAGCCGTCCCACAATGCCACCCCTTCTCGGCTTGATACGGACAACGAGAAGTTCGACTACACTCACCTAGCCCCTGACCAAGCCACAATAAGCCCAATGGCCGACAACCGGGAGGCAGCTCATCGCCTGTGTGACGACCTAGAGCTTCTGAGAATAGAACGCTTAGTATCTGAGAAGGAGAACCATTCCCACCTGTCTCGGCGCTCAGGCTCCAGAACACGTACCACGCGAGAACCCGAAGACACCTTCAACACCACCGCGGTGCATGCTGTGGTTCACGCTCCGCACAAGTCGACGGTACTGACCAGGCTGTGGGGTCGGATCAATCGGTTCCCGCGCGTGTATCGCTATGTCGCCTATGCCACACCGGTCGGCGTGATTCTCCTGATACCCATTTTTCTTGACATCTACGCCTACCGAGACCGAAGCAAACCGGTGGGGGGACCTCATGGCGTCGAGCTCCTATGGTTCGGCATCTGGCTCGAAGTTGTGTGGTTGACACTCTGGGCGGCCAGACTTGTGACGGCCATTATGCCTTTCATCCTGGAGCTCGGCGCCAAACTCGTCGGATCCGTCAGCCACACGAAGTGGAAGGACATCGGGCGGCAGATAGAGCTGCACATGGCTCTGTTCCTCTGGCAGCTCGCGGTAATCGCCTCTTTCCTGCCCATCGTGAACTCGCACCGAGTCGGAGTCGAGCCGGACACAAAGCCCCCATACGTCAAATGGATTGACGTTGTCGACAAGGTCATCATCGCCTTGTTCGTCCTGGCGACGCTGAACTTTGTCGAGAAGATCCTCATCCAGTGGATTGCAACATCCTTCCACATGCGGACCTACTCGGACAGGATCGCGAAAGACCGGCTCGAGACGGAATACTGTGTTCGGCTGTACGAGTACGCGAAGACGCTGGAACTGGACAAGAGCGAGGGCTGGGACGAATTTGGGCAGAGCCAGGCTTCAGGGGCGCGTACTCCCTTGCAGACGTTTCACCAGAACGCCCGGAGGACGCTGCACAACATCGGCAATGTCGCAAACCGGATGGCCGGCGATTTCACCGGTCGCAAGGTCTTGAAGGGAGACCACCCTCGCAAGGTGGTCACGGAGCTCCTGCGCACCACCCCGTCGAGCCACACGCTTGCTAGGCTGTTCTACCGCACCTTTGTGCGCGCCGACCGCGACACGATCACCTTCGAGGATCTGCAACCCGCGTTCACGTCGGTCGAGGACGCCGAGGCCTGCTTCGGCGTGTTTGATAAGGACCTTAACGGGGATATAACTATGGAAGAACTCGAGCTCGTGTGCAACGAGATCCACCTCGAGAAGAAAGCCATTGCGGCATCACTCAAGGACTTTGACTCAGTTATTCAGAAGCTGGACAAGGTCTTTGTCTTTGTCATCTTCATCATCGCCGCCGTGGTCTTCATATCTATCATTTCCAACAGCGCGGCTGCTGCGCTGACCTCGGCCGGTACGGTCGTGCTAGGTCTGGCCTGGGTCTTGCAAGCCACGGCACAAGAATTCCTCCAGTCCATCATCTTCGTCTTCGTCAAGCACCCCTTCGACGTCGGCGACCGCGTCACTGTCTACGGCAATACCGGCAGTCTGATGCGGGGCGACGACTACTACGTCCAAGAGATCTCGCTGCTCTACACCGAGTTCAAGAAGATGGAGGGCCACACCGTACAGGCCCCCAACTCCCTGCTCAACACGCTCTTCATCCTCAACCAGCGCCGCAGCACGGGCCTTGCCGACCCGGTCGAGCTGAAGCTCCGCTTCGGGACGTCGGTCGACCTGATCGACGAGCTCAAGGCGCGCATGCTGCAGTTCGTGCTCGAGAACAAGCGCGACTACGCGCCCAAGATCCTGACCGAGGTCAGGACCCTCGACGAGGTGTACAGCATCACGATGAACTTCATCTTCTTCCACAAGAGCTCGTACCAGAACGAGCTGGTGCGGCTGCAGAGGCACGACAAGTTCGCCGTCGAGCTGATGCGCCAGATCCACGACCTCGGCATCCAGGGCCCGCGGCACCAGCAGCCCGGCGGCACGCAGGAGTGGCCGTTCTACCTCAGCAACATGCCGCCGCACGTGCAGGAGGCCCACGAGAGGCCCGTACGCGCCAAGCCCTCTAGGGTGGGCAATCCGCTCATGCCGAGCCATTCCGTCCGTCAGCAAGCTAATAACAGAGGGGCGAGCGGCAAGGCGTTCGCGGCGGCTGAGGGAGATCTGCACGAGTTCGGGGACGTGTACGAGAGTAGGAAACTGGGACCCGACAATGGGCTGGGCAGGCTGGCTAGTATCAGGAGCCCGCCACCGGCGACTATACAGGAGGGATATGCCATTGGGGAGGCGCTGGACAGGCAGGGTACCGGTCTAAGTGGCGGAGATAGCCATACTGAGAGTCTGAGGCATCGGGTGTTTGGTAGGAACAGGGGGATGAGTGTCGGTACGCAGCATGGGCCGCAGAGAAGGCCTAGTCAGCTTGTGTAGCCTTTCGTACTGGTACCTGGGTATTTGGATGGATTTAATGAGTTATGAACATAGATAGAGCGATGGAGCGATTGGAATTGCACATAGAGGGGCATAGGAGAGCCGGCAGTTGGACATCTGATCACTTCCTGCTGAAGCACAGCCATGCCTAAAGCATTATTGATACACTCTTCAGCTCAATCAATTAAAGCCAACGCTTGAGTTGCAATACTTCTGATCTTGCATTTCGGATGCTGGCCCAAACAATCGAGACATAACCCTAACCCTCCCATTGCTGGCTTTCGGAGACCAGCGTTGGTCCGTGCGGCTCCAGGAAATTTTCCCAGCAACGGAAAGTCGCGAAGTAACACCGCGAGCAGCGACTCCTCGGGAACCCTAGCCTCGAACGTCGACCATTGCACCGGCCGACGAAGCCCGCCATGGCCGCATTACAAGCCCCGCGAGCACTACGGTGCCTGCGGATATCACCAGTGTCTCAACGAGCCATAGCAGCGCCGCTCTGCGCAAAACGGAGCTCGTCGTCGGCCGCCGCAGCGGAAGCTCCCGCTCTAGAAATCACCGACATCGAGCTCGACTCGGGCCTGGCGGTTCCCGGTCCCAGCCCGGAGATCAAGGAGGCCTTCAAGCCATGGAAGCGCCAGATGGAGCGGAGGAAGGGCCTGCCCGGTAGCAGGTATGTTATCATCACCCCCCCCCCCCAAATCATCTATCCGTCTTCCCCTTTCCCCAGCATCTAACTAACATGTCTCAAGATACCAATACCACCCCCCAAAATTCAACCGCGGCCCCCTCCACCCGATCCAGTCACCCCCGTCCTCGGACCCGGTAGCCCGAGACTTCATCCCGGGGCCCTTCAACATCCCCCGCATCCGCCACACCTACGACTCCACCATCGCCTCGGACATCATGACGCTGACCTACCTGCACCACCCGCCGGGAACCGAGAAGCGCGTCTACGACCAGCGCCTGCGCAGCTGGGACGACTCCTCCCCCTACCACAAGAACCGGCCCCTGCGCGCGCCGCGGGGACACTCGGCGCTGCCGCTGATCGAGAGGGACATCACGTTCAACAACATCCCGACCATCAAGGAGGTGACGATCGACTGCTTCGTGCCCAAGGCGATCAAGGAGGAGGACCACTTGTTGGTGGCTAGGACGATGCTGCTGGCGATCAGCGGGCAGATGCCCGAGATTACGAAGAGTAGGAAGAGCGTCGTTCAGTGGGGTTTGACTAAGGGGAAGAAGGCGGGTGTCAAGGTTACGATTACAGGGGACGCGGCGCTGGAGTTTGTGGACCGGTGCGTGCAGTTTGTGTTTCCGAGAATTAAGGATTGGAGGGGGATTAGTGGTGAGTACTTTTTCTTATCTCTTCTCTTAAGGGGTTGGGATTGGATGCTAACGGGGTGATGATTAGGAACGACGGGCGACAGCTCCGGGAACTTGAGCTGGGGGTTCAACCCGGAGGATATGGCGCTCTTCCCGGAGATCGAGGTTAACTTTGACGTGAGTCTCTTCTCTACCACGGAGAGGATCAGGAGGAGAAAGTGCTAACCAGCGACAGATGTACCCGGCAAAGATGCTCCCCGGCTGCCGCGTCTTCGTCAAGACGACGGCGACGTCGGACAGGCAGGCGAGGCTGCTCTTCCAGACTCTGGGCATACCATTCTACGGCAAGCTCAACAACTAGAGGACAGGTGAGCTGGGAGGATTAGGACGGGGACCTGTACAATATTCACTGTATATCGTGTAAGACCAATATAGAACTGGGAGATATATCCGTGTCATTAGATTGCTCTTCTATGGCGACCGAGCCATGTCTAGTGCTTTCATATGTCCCAAACCCAAGGCAGATGCTGCATCGCTTCTGCTTCGTATCCACGCCTTAACGCCTGGTGATGCAAGCCCATTTTTCCTTTTCCCTTCCGTTCCCTTGTTCGCTCACTGCAACCTTTCCCTGAGCCGCGCCATAATCTCGTCAATAGCATCCATATCCGTCGCATCGACCTTCTCCCTGTCCGCGCTGAGCCCCAGCTTCCCCAGCTCCTCGTGCGCGACATCCATAGCAGGCTGATAATTCCTCACCGCCGAGCTGAGCGCATAGACGGCCTTCCTCTTGACCTCGCGGTCCTTCTCGTCGTCGCCGGCCGCCAGGGCGACCAGCTTCGGCACGCCGCCCTCCGAGTGGAACCTCTCCTGGCTGGGGGCGTTGTTCTGCACGGCGGTCCCGACGCACCAGGCGGCGTAGCGGCGGAGGTCAGGGTGGGAGTGGTCGAGCAGGGAGACGAGGGGCGTCCAGAGGGCGAGGTTGGACATGTTGTTGGCGTTGTCGAGGGACTCGATGAGCTGCTCGAAGTTGTCGAAGGCCGTGACGCGGGACTCGTGGGTCACGTCCGGGTCGTCGCTGGTTATCAGGGACATGGCGGCCTGCATCAGCTCGGCGTCCGAGGGCCCGCCCATCAGGGCCGAGAGGAGCTCCGGGTCGAGATTGCGGATCGAGTCCGAAGAGGGGGCGGCGGCACCGTCGGCGGGGGCGTCTTCGCCGCGGGTGGTGTTCTCGATGCTCCATTTTAGGAGGTCGTTGAGGTTGCGGGACATCGTGGTGGTTTGTGGTTGGTGTCGTGTAGGTACGAATTAGGTATTTGTGGTGTTGAGCACGAGTTGAGGATGCAATGTGTGCAATTGGTTCGTTTGAAGAGAGGTGTTTGCTCTTATTTTGAGGCGTGCGCTGAATTTATGGTCTAATTGGGTATAATAGATACCTTACTGAACGAAGTGTTGTAGATGAGTCTGGGTTGTAGATGCTGGACTTGGAAACGTCAAGGTGATCGCAGTCTGATATCGAATCTCGAGTCGGATGTACTTCGTACTGGCACATTTTCATGAACGTTCGGGAACGTTCTTTTGCCTGTTCTGGCTTAGACCCGGTGACAGACGGCTTTATCGCCTTAACAAACTGTGTCCTATCATCCCTCCAGTTTCTCACCTTGACCGTGCCCAGCCTTTACCCCTCCCTCCTATCTGCCCCACCATGTGTCTGTGGCCTGCTGTGACACTGTCAAGCGGTGAGGAGCTCAAGGCACGCCAGCGGAAGAGAAGGCTGGAAGGAACTCATGACAGCTTTGCGAGTCATGTCTTTTGCCCTGCCAATAGTATCGCGGCAGCCTGCTACAGCTTCTCTTCCGTCAAACGGCATTGGCCACCGAGCGACGTGTCTCAGGATGGCTTTTAGCACAGCTCTTATACGTACCGTGCCGCCTCGGCTCGCCGGAAAGCTGTCAGGGCATCATCCAGTTTCGAAGAACGCTGGAGCCTCGGGCGGACTTCCGGTCATGCAAGCACCAGACTGACGGGATTCTTCAGCCTGCGCATCTGGGGTAGCCGCGTGCCGTCGAGGATAGAAAAGAGAGTGCCTGCCACTGTGGGACAAAAGATAGCTGGCCGACACGCGTATACGTCAGCTGGAGCCTTACGCCAAGGCTGGCATGTTTCTCTGGATACCGTCTATCTCTTTCACACAGAATCCCGTAGCCTTCCGCTACCTGAATCAGTGTCTGCATACTGAGGTGAAAGAGCGCTTGTTTAGGCTTCCCGCCCAGCCACATCGACTTACGACGCAGTGGCAAGCCCAACCACATGCAAACTTGAGTAATTGCATTCTTGCAGCGTCAGGCCGGAGAACCTCGGAGGGAAAGGAAGTGAAGACATTGAACGTCTGACACGCCTTCCCACCCAAGTAAGGTACAGTTTATTAGGGCAGGAACCTTCCAGTCGGGAGTCTATACATACATAAATCGTGGCTGCTGAGTGAGGTTGACAGAGTGTGGGTGGCCGGCATAGACCCACAAATTCCCGTTTGTGACATCGTCGCATCGAACAACCCCGCCAAGTGCTCCTGCTGTGCTGTCCCAACAGTGGCAGCCCACTTCCCACATCTCCTCAACGTCAACTCATTTTCTGACCTTAAATTCACCTGCCCCCTTTCCCTACTCCACATCAACCTTGAAAACCAACCTCCAAGTAATCCATCTATCTCCTCTGCATCCGAGCAGCCTTCCTTCGCAAGCCTCGCTCGTTGATCTGGACATCGCCTCGAGCTTGTTGAATTCGCAACCTCGCTTTTTTTTTTGACACGGCTATCTTGATTCTTTTTCTTTTCGGCACACATTAATCCGTCACAATGGAGGGTAAGCTTTGCGGCGTCGTCCCCTCCTCCTCCTGAGCTGGGAGAGGTCATCAACCTCCGATGGTCGCAGATATCGCCGTCACTTGCGGACAGATTGCTGATTTGAGCTTGATCTCTACAGAAGAAGTTGCCGCTCTCGTTATCGACAATGGGTAAGCTTGTTGCCTTCCTCTTCCGCTCTCACCGACTTCCCGCATGCCGCCGGAGTGCCGAGCTTTGGAGCTTGAGCTCCCACCGCCACATCAAATCACCTCGGCGACGACAACCGTCCGAACTTTTGCACTGCTCGATCATCACATCGCTAACATGGACACAGTTCGGGTATGTGCAAGGCCGGTTTCGCCGGTGACGATGCTCCTCGGGCTGTTTTCCGTAAGTGAACCCCTCAGCAACGCGATGCTCCGCCGCCGTCAGCAACTGGCGTCAGCAACTGGCGGACGCCGCAAAGATAAGCCTGCAACGGAACACTAACACCTCGCCAGCGTCTATCGTCGGTCGTCCCCGTCATCATGGGTTAGTACAACCACAATTTCGAACCGGTGTCGTCCAAATCGCGCAGGAGCTGACATACTGGCAAACAGCATCATGATCGGTATGGGCCAGAAGGACTCGTATGTCGGTGACGAGGCACAGTCCAAGCGTGGTATCCTGACGCTCCGATACCCCATCGAGCACGGTGTCGTCACCAACTGGGACGACATGGAGAAGATCTGGCATCACACCTTCTACAACGAGCTCCGTGTTGCCCCCGAGGAGCACCCCGTCCTCCTGACCGAGGCTCCCATCAACCCCAAGAGCAACCGTGAGAAGATGACGCAGATTGTCTTCGAGACCTTCAACGCCCCCGCCTTCTACGTCTCCATCCAGGCCGTGCTGTCCCTGTACGCTTCCGGTCGTACCACTGGTATCGTGCTCGACTCCGGTGATGGTGTCACCCACGTCGTCCCCATCTACGAGGGTTTCGCTCTTCCCCACGCCATTGCCCGTGTCGACATGGCTGGCCGTGACTTGACCGACTACCTGATGAAGATCCTTGCCGAGCGCGGTTATGCCTTCTCCACCACTGCCGAGCGCGAAATCGTTCGCGACATCAAGGAGAAGCTCTGCTACGTCGCCCTCGACTTCGAGCAGGAGATCCAGACCGCCGCCCAGAGCTCCAGCCTCGAGAAGTCGTACGAGCTCCCCGACGGTCAGGTCATCACCCTCGGCAACGAGCGCTTCCGTGCCCCCGAGGCTCTCTTCCAGCCTTCGGTCCTCGGTCTCGAGAGCGGTGGTATCCACGTCACCACTTTCAACTCGATCATGAAGTGCGATGTCGATGTCAGGAAGGACCTGTACGGCAACATTGTCATGGTACGTTGTCCCCCCTGCTTCCTCACAGAACCAGAGAAGGCGTGGAAACTAACGATAACTAGTCTGGCGGTACCACCATGTACCCCGGTCTCTCGGACCGTATGCAGAAGGAGATCACTGCCCTTGCTCCCTCGTCGATGAAGGTCAAGATCATTGCTCCTCCCGAGCGGAAATACTCTGTCTGGATCGGTGGTTCCATTCTCGCCTCTCTCTCGACCTTCCAGCAGATGTGGATCTCGAAGCAGGAGTACGACGAGAGCGGCCCCTCGATCGTGCACCGCAAGTGCTTCTAAGCGTCCTCACGCGCGGTGCGACACGGCTCTTTCGAAGACTACACGGCGTTGTGCGAGATCAGACTGCAAGGTGCAGACCACGCTTCCAAGTCTAGCATGTCCTCACAACGGCTCTCGACCCTCGTATTTGGCGCGAAAAGTTTTTGATTTGGTCGTGGGGTGGACGAGGCTTTCCTGCTCTTCCAAGGATATGATGGCCTCTGCTTTCTGTTGGAGGGAGGGTAGATACTGTGTGTAAGGCAAGGGGGTTCGGTGGCAAGTATAACGGGGGAGTGATTCGTCTCGGACAGTTTTACAGTTTATTCTCGGGCCCGAATCATGACATGGATGCGTTACTTTTCTTCCGTAGGCCATGACCGTCAAGAGATGTTTATAGAGAGTTACGACTTGTTTCTGTGATCTGTGAACGTCGACGTAAAGCTTCACGTGGTTGTATTATGGAGATTGGTCTCCAGCAGCAGAATCGTCCCTGCGGTCGACACCAGCACTGTCCTCGGTCCTGGCCCTCTCCTCCTCGAGCTTCCTGTACTTGCGCCGCGCCTTCTTGGCTGCGCTGTCGGCCCTCTTCTTCTTGACGGAGCCCACGATGGCCGTGCGGCTCTGATCGCCGTTGGCCAGGATGTCGAGCTTGGCAGCCAGCAGCTCGCGGGCGATCTTGCGGTTCTGCTCGCGCGAGCGCGTGGCCTGCGATTTCACGACGATGCCGGTCGGTATGTGCTTAAGCTGTACGGCCGAGGCTGTTTTGTTCTGTCCGAAAGAAAGAATGGAGATAGTTAGCCAACGGGTATATCGAAAGGACTTAGTGGTTGGATATATAAAAAGGGGGGGTAGAGAGAGAACGCACAATCTTCTGCCCTCCCGGCCCGCTGCCGTGGATGAAGTACTCCTCTATGTCCTCTTCTGGCGGCGGCTTGGGGCGCGGCGGCATCTGTTTTAGGGGTGCGGCGGGGGAGGTGCTGAATGCAGCGGCCGGTGCGCGTCGGAGGGAGACATTGCTGACAGCTCGTTGGAATGGCACCGCGAGGCCGACTGCGCGGAGCATGGGGGCTTTGGCTTGGGGAGCTTATCGTCGGTTGTGGTGGTCCTCACATTGCTTGCTGACTTGGTGACGATGTGCTGGTACGTCGGTGTTCGGAGCGGGTGCCGACAGTTTGCGCATTGCCAGGGGTGAGTCAACCAATCAGGAGAGGGGAAATGGGCGCGCTTGTCCACCTCCGGTCCTGCCGGACCCCTGGATCGAAAGTCAATTTCCAGATGAATGAACCTCGACGGCCCAGACAATCCAAACTTTTAGACGGTGAGCCCATCCGAACCTCTTGACGGCCGTTCCCGATACACTCGCTACGAAGACATTCCCCCTTACCAACTGCGCATCGCCTCTTCGACAGGACAGGCACGCCTCTCGTATACCCAGAGCGACCAATTGCGCAGGACATTTGACGGTTCTCGCCACGATGTCCATCCTCGAGCGCTTCAGCAAGTGGCTGCAGCTCAAGGTCTACCAGTTCGAGGTAACCTTTAGCGTGTACATGTTCACGCCCGCCGAGAAGCTGTTCTTCTGTATGTCAAACCCCCCCCTTCATACCTCCCTTTCATACCTCCCTCTCCTCCCCTTTCCAATCCATCCTCCCGACTCCCCCCAGTTCTCCCAAGCCTCCTAGCTAACCGTATATAGGGTCCATCCTCTTCCTCCTCTTCTCCCTCACCTTCCTCGCCTCCGTCCTCTACCTGCCGCAGCACATCGCCTTCCTGGTCCAGCGCTTCCTCTTCTACCTGCGGGGCGAGAACGTCGACGTCGTCGGGCTCGCCAAGGAGGCCGTCGCGGGGCTGACGACACAGGCGCAGACGCAGACGCAGACGGCAGCGGGGGCGGCCGTGACGGTGGAGAAGACTGTTGAGGCTGTTGTGCGGGAGCTGTGATGTTGCTGATCCGACGACGAGCCCCTTAGGGAGGGGGGAGCTGGATTTTATGGTGCTAGGTGGGGGATGGATGCGTTGGGTGCGACCGACGGCGCACGCATGCCGAGGGCGGGTGGCTACTTTGGCTGATGCCGGGGAGTGGAAGATGGGCGACGTGAAGGAAAGCGCGTAATAGCGGATGTTGGGTGGCTGCGGACGCGGTCTGTCGAAGCCGGGGCGGCTTGATTGTTGACGAGGTTCAGCTGGCGTTAGGGTATTTCGTTTACTGGCGCTTAGGGGTGGACAGGATAGACCAGCTAAGAGCTTCAATACGATAATGTTAATATGCACTTCTCTTGTGCCTCGTAACCATTGAGAACGCATCCAGATGGTTCCATACCCCAGCGCGTAAAACTCCAGTGGCGTACGTGGTCAATATCACACAGCGATCGGAACGAGGGATCACGCTTTCATCATAGTTCATATTCGTACAGTAATCAAAGGCAAAGCGTATCGGCATCTCCAGGCCTTGAACCATCAAGATCTGTAAAAAAAACGCCGCCTAGATGCTGGCCAAGAAACCGTCCCAAAGCCCATTACCGGGTCGAACCGTAAGAAGCAGACACCAAACTCCAACATGCCCGTTTTCCTTTTCCACATCTCGTACCAGAACAGCGCCAACAATGGGTGAGCACGCAACCCCCCTGAATATCCCATAAGCACAGCTCCCCAAGCCACCAGTCCTCACCCGACACAAACCCACTCCGCAAAAACACACCACCTCGCCGTCCTATCCGCCAGGACCAGCCCCCTCCAAACCCCCCGCTCGGAGCACTTGATGATCGTCTCCCACGTGCCCCCATCCCCGACCTCTCCGTCCTCCCCTCCTCCTCCTCCTCCGCCGCCGCTCCTGCCCCCGACGCCGACCCCCTTCCTCTCCTCCTTCCTCATCAACCTCAGTATCTTCCCGCCGGGCGTCTGGATCGCCAGCTTAGCCGGCTTCTTGGCCCCCGAGCCTCCGGAACTGCTCGTCGACGGGTTCGAACCCGCGGCGGACGAACTAGTCATGCTCATCGCGCTCCCGGGCCGCGCAAACGGGACCGGGCTCGGGCAGCCGCGGTTGCTGCTACTACTGGCGGGGTTCATGTCTCCCTCCACGCTACTGGGGTGCTGCCGGACGGCAAACACGAACGTGTTGTTGAGCGCGAGCCGCCGACACTGCGGCTGCACGACGTAGATGTCGTGCCGCTGCGCGTGCGGGGTGGGGTGCCGCGTGACGAAGTCGTAGGCCGGGTTCTCGCCGCTGTGGACGATGGGCAGCGCGAAGGCGAGCGGGTGCGGGATGTCCTTGATCGAGTGCATCAGCCCCCTCTTCCCGGCGTAGACCTTCAGGGTGCCCGTCCCCTCGTCGCCCGGGAGCAGGGCCTTGACCGTGTAGCGCTTCTGGCCCCCGAACCACTCCGCCTGGGCTAGGGCGCGCTTCTTGAGCACGTCGCCCGACTCGAAGAAGTCCCCGTCTGGGTCTTGGGCGTAGGCGCGCGTCTCGACTTCGGCTGCGACCTCGACGTCCGGGGGGACGGTGAATTTTATGTGTACCATTTCTAGGTCTTCGATCCGTGTCAGGGCGGTGTTGTAGTCTGTTATCTCGAGCTGGTTGCGGAAGTAGGGCGGGCAGGCGCAGGGGAGGTTCAGGAGGATCTCGTGCGCGACGGGAGGGACGATGTGCTGCTGCGCGTGGTGCTCGGGGATGTGCGTCCAGCAGATCTCGGTGGGGCGGGTAAGGAACCACCAGCCGTCGGCCGAGGAGCCGGGCACGGACGAGTACTGGCTCCGCTTGGGGTTGGAGGGCGAGGCGAGGCTGCAGTCCATCATCCGCCACTCGTTGTCGATCAGCACCGCGTTCCACCAGTGGTTGGAGCGCGGCATGATGCTGGTCTCCGGGATCTCGCCGGGGGTCTTGAGGTAACCCCGGACAACCTCGCACGTCAGCCCCACGGCGCCGCACATCTCGTAGACCAGCATGGCGTACTCCTCGCTGCAGCCGCGCTTGGAGGCAATCACCCGCCGCGTGTCGATCTCCCCCTCGAAGTCCTCTTCCCAGCAGACTTTCTCGGCCACCCAGGTGAAGATCGCTCTCAGGCGCTGCACGTCGCTGCGGTAGGGCCGGCAGACGTACATGGTCGCCAGGGTGATGGCCGTCGTCTGCGGCGGCAGGTTGGCGATGAAGCGGCTGTTCTTGTCAACCTGGCTGAAGTTGATGCTGTGGTAGTCGGTCGGCTGGTGCACCGGGTTGCCCTCACCGTCCTCGTTGCCCTCGATGCTAGAGTAGAGCTCGTCTACGGGCTCAATGGCGGGATAGTCGAGCATCAGACACCGGTCCCTCCGCTCGATCTTCTCGTTGCGGCTGAGAGAATTGGACCGGTTGACATCCCGTCGTACCTGGACCCAGTCGATGGCGCCGCCCAGCCCCATCTCCCGCGCTGTGTCACCCTTGGTCTCTGCTGGTGGTCCACCCGCGATGGAAGACGATCCAAATCCAGAAATGGACGGTAAGCCGCCGGCTCTACTCGTCGGCCGCGTCAGCGAAGCGGCGACAGACCCGGCGCCAGCAGTCGCGATACTACCGCGCGTGCTGGCCACACCGGTCTTCGCCGACTCCAAGATGCGCTTGATGAAGTTCTGCTTCTTGGGCTTGGGCGAGACCAAACCGCCTATACCGCCAATCACGTCCAGCTCGTGGAATCCGGCTTGCGACTTGGGCCGCGGCGGCGCCTCGGACGCGTGACTGCTGTGGTACGTGACGCCCGTGAACGGAGTCTCGGGCCTGTCCATATCCCCGTCCCGCATGCCCATGGCACTCTGCGCCCGCGTCATGTTCTTCCTGGCCAGACTGCCGGCGCTGGTCGCACTGATCGCTCCCGCCGAGGCGCCCGACATGAGACTCCTGTTCGTGCTCTGTGTTGTCGTGGTCGACGTCGTCTTCGTGGTGAACGTCCGTCCAAGCATCTCGCGACCGACCTCGTAAGCCGATTTCTTATGTCTGAGCTTGGGAGCGGGCGGCTCGCGCACGTCCATCGACGACTTTGGCCGGTCGTACAGCGGGTTCTTCTTGGGTGGTGGGGGAGGAGCGCCGTCGTCTGCGACGTCTACGGCTGAGTCTTGGCGATGCATGTTGCGGATGTTGCGCTCCATGCGGTCGACGTAGCTGTTTAGGTCAGGGGGTTTGGACTGCTGCTTGGACTCCGTCGGATAGACGCCGTGAAAAGTGGGCTCCCGAGATGAGACGGCGCTGCCGCTGAAGGTCTCGTAGCCTTCGTCTGAATGTTGGGATATGCCCATTGATGTCTGTGGTCGTAGTTGTTCGCGTCGCCTCGGTGAACGGTCACGGACCATGTCGAAGGACTCGGGCGACCAGGGATCGAAGGACCGCTCTGGTGATTGCGGTTCCGAATCCTGGCCCATACCCAGGGCATCTAACTGTTCCATTACGTCGTCCATAGCCTCTCTAAGTGGCGACGGTGTCATACCCTCCACTCCTCCGCCTGGAGAAGGGGGACACGGTGAAGGTGCCCGGGGCGTGTGAATGCCTGGTGGTCTGTAGGGCTCGTAGCCGCCGTTGGGGTCATGGTCGTAGCCCGCGTTGGAGTTGTGCCTGGAAACATGCACGGGAACTGGCTGCTGGTAAGACGCATTGGAGTGTTGCCGCGAGAGATGTTCAGGCACCCGGTTGTCATAGGATGGGTGTCGGCTCTCGTACGACAGGTTCGATCCACGCCTTGCGGGGCTCTGGTCTGGTATGTGGCTATTATACGATGCATGCGATCCATGTCGGCTGACGCCGTAGTCGGGAGCGCGGTTATCGTAGGATGCATTCGACCCATGACGTCCTACGACAGCATGGCGGTGGGGCGGCGGGGGAGGCGGAGGAGGTGACTCTGCTCGCTCGAGACTTGGTCGGTAATGTTGTTGCGGGTGAAATGATGGCGCCGGCGACGGTGCGCGAGAGATGTAATCGTGCATTGGTGGTCCTGGCGAGGGCGCTCGAGAGCCGTATCCATGGCCATGAGGGGGCGTGGGAACGCTTGGGATGTTGTCGTGGACATTGCTGAGGTTGCTCTTCAGCGAGTTTGCCGAGTTGTCTCTCGACCGTATCGGTGTAGGTACCGGTTCAGCTCCCTCCTTGTATGTCTCCTTGACCTTAGCGGCGGTATAATGCGGTGCCTTCGCATACGCCTCGAATGGTTTGCGGAACGTCTTGGACTTCTGAGGCGTGTTCTTGGGGCTCGGTGTGTTGTTCGGCAGCGGACTTGTAGATCGACTCATAGGCCGGAAGTTCTCTGGTAGCACCTCGACAAAGTTGGAGGGAAATAGCCCGATCATCCTCTTATCCCGCCAGAGCCTCCCCGTCCACCATGAACCGTCGCCAGCATTGAGACATTCGATCAGGTCGCCTTCGATAAATCCGAGGTCTCGTTTGGACTGTCATAGGTTAGCATGGCATACAAGAAGCAAATGGAAGGCTATAACGCACCTCTCCTCCCCAGGAATAGACAGCTCGAACCCAGCATGGGAACCGCATGGGTAGCGGCGGAGGTGTCAACACCATGTTGACGTTTTGGAAGCCGTGACAGATGAAGCAGTGTTGCGCTCGAGGGCGTGTCAATAGAAGAGCGGTGTTCTGAGAAGCTCTGCTCTAGCTTCTCTGAGAATTGGGCCAAGATGTTATGCGGCGAGTATGCGCCATTCAAGGCATTCGAATTGACGTCGCAATGTTGACCGCGTAGCAGGTAGGTAGATAGTAGACGAGGTGAACTGCCAGTCGTAGTCAGGTGGTGATGCTATCGTGCACTTGGTAATATTAAGCCAGCTGTGCTAATAAGATTGGTGGTGGAGAGATGGCCCAAAACAGTGATAGACCGTGGAAAGGAATGAACAGGCTGCGCAAGCTTGGAACCGTGATGGTCACAGCTTTGGGAAACTCGAGGGAGTTGGCACGGCAACAATCAGCTACCCCACTAGTACCAAGGGCTCAATGACAAGGGTGTGTTTAGCAGGGAGCGGGACCACAACGACATCATTAGATGTTTCCATCTGTTAGTGCTTCGCCTTGTTTTTAGCCCAGGTCACAGGAGAGATCCTAGCAAACCTTAGCGCCGTTTAGCCTGTCCAGGTATCTGCCCCACCTTTAGCAAGCGCTGAACTGCAGTCAATGACCTGCACGAGCGATGCAAGCACTTGGCTGGAATGCACGCCGAAGCTCATATGGTTGCGACCAGACAGGTCGACCAGCAGCAGAACAAAAAGACGACTGCAACCCGCTGTCATTCGCCGAGTCGGCCTCTCTTCACCATCGCGATTTTGCAGTCGCTCAACACCATGATTTCGCTCATTTATACCATTGACAACAAGAGAGCAGACCTCACTTCACTGACAAACGACTGACGGTTCCACTCTCTAGGCCGGGCAACCCCCCCTTGCAACTTTACCGCACACCCCAAACCGACCCCTGAACCGCGAGTAAACAAAGGGTCCGAGCTTGCTACCAGAACAACCGTCGGCCGATAGCTTGTATCTTCAGCTCTTTCTTCAGCGCTCAACATCCCGTCACTCCGATACTTCCCAGATTCTGCAACTTTGTCTCTCCCGACTTGCGCCATCGCCATTGCTACGCCTTCGACATCCAGCTCTGTCCTCCGAATAACGAAGCGCCACTTCCAGTCTCTGCATATCTTTCCCAAGCAACCAAGGAGCCAGCTCCTGAAGCTGCAGCAAGATGACGGACGTCGCAGACCACTACCAGATGCTGGAGGAGCTTGGCCGTAAGTCATGCATCGTCGCAACCTGCCATGCGCTTCCCGGGCTAACCCTAATTGATCATAGGTGGCAGTTTTGGCGTCGTCTACAAGGCCATCGACAAGTCGACCGGAGAGACTGTCGCTATCAAGCATGTGAGTTGCTACGCCACTTCCTGCTTGCCCACCAGAAGCTAACCAGTCCCTTTCACAGATCGATCTTGAATCTAGCGACGACGACATCCAGGAGATACAGCAAGAGATCGCCGTCCTCAGCACATGTGGGAGCACATACGTGACACAGTACAAGACCAGCTTCCTCCGCGGCCACAAGCTATGGATCGTCATGGAGTATCTTGGGGGAGGGTCATGTCTGGATCTAGTATGTGCTCACCAGCGAGCTCACTCGTATCAGGGCAACGCTAACTGTTCTAGCTGAAACCCGGCAACTTCAGCGAAGGTCACATTGCCATTGTATGCCGCGAGCTGCTTCGAGGACTCGAATACCTACACGCCGAAGGCAAGATACACCGAGACATCAAGGCAGCGAACATTCTGCTATCAGAGAACGGAAAGGTGAAGCTGGCCGACTTTGGTGTCGCAGCCCAGCTCACCAACATCAAGTCGCAAAGGCACACCTTTGTGGGGACCCCCTTCTGGATGGCGCCCGAGGTCATTCAGCAGGCCGGATACGACTTCAAAGCCGATATCTGGTCCCTCGGCATAACTGCCATGGAGCTCGCGCTTGGCGAGCCACCCCACGCAGCCATGCACCCGATGAAGGTGCTCTTCCACATTCCGAAGAACCCGCCGCCACGGCTGGAGGGCAACTACAGCAAGGAGTTCAAGGACTTTATCGCCAAGTGCCTAGTCAAGGATCCGGACTTCCGACCGTCGGCGAAGGATATGCTGAAGCACAAGTTTATCCGCAACGCCGGCAAGGTAGAGGCTCTCCAGGAGCTGATTGCGACCAAGCAGATGTGGGACGCCAACCGCACCCGTACGAAGCACCCAGTCTACTACCAAGAAACCCTGAACTCGATATCACAGACCGATGAGCGAGACGAGTGGGTCTTTGACACAGTCCGCTCCGTCGCACCCAAGCCCGCACGGGGTACAGTCCGCTCGCGCAAGCCGTCCGGCATCTTCTCAGTCGAGGACGCCATGCGCCGCCTCGACGTCAAGGACGGGCCCCTCCAGCCCTCCACCCCGGGCACAGTCCGCAAGGCCACCGTGCGGCGCCAGCCGTCCACCGCCATCGCCCAATCACCCACCAAGTCCTCCCAATCCGGCTCCGTCCGCCGCATCTCCACCTCCACCGCCCCCAAGCGGCCCCTACAAGCAGACATGTCCTTCGGCAACACCGGCTCGACTATGCGTCTCTTCCGGCGCGTGCCCTCGGACAGCTCCACCTCGGGCCAACTGGGCGCCGACGCAGGAGCAGCAGACGAGAACCGCCCTCCCCAGTCGAAATCCTCCTCCAACACCTCCTCCGAGCAGCAGCAGCAGCAGCAGCAGCAGCAACATCATCAACATCAACAGCAACCCCACAGCGGCAAGGAAGCCGTCCTCGGCCGCAGGCTCTACGCCAAAGCCATCGAGCCCGCCCTCGCGGAGCTCCACGCCCAGACGGCCGGGTCCGACAAGCGCGCCGCGCTGGCCAACCTGTCGGACGCGTTCGCGCACCTCGACGCCGCCGATCCCGAGGGGGCGTACCACCTCCTCCAATCCCTCCTGTCCTCCGTGGCGCAGGACAAGAAGCTGTCCTCGGCGTTCCTCTCGTCTTCCTCTACTACTACTCTGTCGAAGGCGACACCCAACGACGGCGGCACCCCGCAGGGGACGGTGCTCATCAAGTCGCCTCCTCCTCCCCTTCCTCTTGCTCAGGCGCCGAACCGCAGCCCGAGCAAGTTGGTGCTGAGCAATGCGAATCCGCACCTGAAGAGCCATCGCAGGCGGCAGGGCACGACGCCGGACGGGAGTGTCCTTGAGAGGGGTGGTGGTAATGGTGGTAGCCCGGAGAAGGAAGGGGGCGCAAGGGAGAGGGACGCGGAGAGGGGGGTGGAGAGCAGGTATCCCGGCAAGGAGGCGCTGCCGGGCTTGGAGCACTGCCAGCACCTGAGCGAGGTGTTTTACCAGAGGTGGGCGAACGGGCTGCTCTGTCGGTGGGGAGGGGTCGCTTCTGGTTGAGACCAGAAGGGAAGAGAGGGCGAGAATGGAGCTGTGCGAGCGAAGAAGAGCTGGAGGGAAGGAGACACGGGACTGGGGTGATGATGACGGGCGTTGCTGGGGACGACTGATAGTCCGTGATGACCAGTCGAGAAGTTTGTGTTGGCCCTTGTTGGAGGAGGGAGAGAGTCACTATCTGAGACGAGGGTGGTAGACCTGAACATGGGAGAGGTGAGGGTAGCAGACGATGGAACGTTTGACTACGACAAAGAGACTGGATGATGTTGTACTAATAAGGTCAGTGTTGGTGAGGCTGCCAGTGTGGTCAAGCGTGGACTGTTGGTCAAGACGTGGTGGTTTGGTTGTCCGGATGCTTTGCGATTGAGAACGTCAGGTTTGTCAGGCTGGAGTATGTTTGCTCTCTTTCCGTCTCACGACGACACGAGATCTCACGGCCTTTGCAGCGTCTGTGGTCTCGAGTATTCGCATTCATAGGCGTTCATGGTATTAGATAGGTAGTGTAACAATACAAATCAGTCTTTCACACTTGCATAATTGCTGTAGGAGGTGATGCTGTAGCTCTTTGATACGAAACCAGCCCATGATATTGTCATCTCTGTGAGACTCCGGGAGCAATGACCATGCCGTACTCGGTCACGAAGTGGTGGCAGGGAAAAACATCGATGTCTCCTGTTGAGAGAGCACCCAACGCTGTGTCTATGAGGGGACCGGTTTGACCCCGAGTGCCAGCCTCCATGACATCGTTCACCTTGAGGTCCTCTGACCTTCGTCTGTGGCGGCCCTGCTACAGCTCGAACACACACATCAGCGCCTCAGAAACGCCCTTTTCTGCCCCACAGGTGTCTTGGGAGATGTTTTCCGCCTCCGGCTCTCCCGGCCATCTCTTCATCGTTTGCTAAGTATCTCAATCTCGACAGTACATCTCTGCTGCCGTCTCTACCACGACCGGCAGCAGACCGCAGAGAGATTCTTATCATGATTACGTCAGGAGGCCGTGCGTCCGGACCCGAACCGCAACTTGCTAAGCTAGACACTCACCGTCGATTAACTTGCGTCAGCAAATGCCCCTCTAGGCTCGGACCCGAATGGGCGCGCCACCTCATCGATCTCATCCCTTGCCGCTGCCAACAGTCCTCGGCTACAGGCGCTGTCGATCAGATCTCCATCTGGTGGTATACCGCCATCTGGGTGGGCGACATCTTGGTGCGGATCACGGCAGCGCGAATCGCCAGGCTTAGCGAGGACTCCATAGACGCCAAGGATTTGCATATTAAGGATCAGGTGCAGTGGAGCGTGGGCGTGTCAGGAGGAGGGACGGTGGCAGCTACTAGACCGCTAGAGCTAGAGACACGAGCCACTTGATGATGAGAAGGAGGAGACGATGCAAGCCACCTGGGGAAAGAGGCGGCTCCGTACAGTGCGGTGAGTTACCTGCGGATCCGAAGTTGGGAATAGCACTGGACAGCTGAAAAGTGAGGAACTCCAGCTTGCTGTTCGGGATCATGCCCGGCAGATCTAGTGCCACTCAGGCGATGTGGTGGTGATGAACAGCCTTCTGCGGCTCCGTTTCTATCGGGTGTTCGCTATACATTCGGGCATCTTGATCTACCTTGCTTGGCGATTGTCAGCAAGGCTGCGTCACAGCTAGTAGGGAGTGCTAGTCAGGTCGGGTTGATCGTCGATCTGAGCAAACCTCGTAACAGCCGCGACGTCTCGGCCCTAGTCTCGCCAATCAAAGCGCTGATATTCAGTCGAAACCTTACCGCACGCGATGCACAGTGTGACAAACGCAAATCCACCTTCCTCAAGAACTAGAGTCCAAACAGAGAGCGCCACAAGAAAGCGGGGAGAGCCACACCTACACTACGTGTACCCTATCACGCCCGCTAGCGATTTCCTCATTCGTTTCGGCCTGCTTTTAGACCATGATTCTTAGCGCAACCTACGGTCCGCTCTCCGCCGTGCTGCGTCCCGCAAGCCGAAGTCTAGCTTGCCGGGGATGCGTTGCCGGCAGGCGACGAGCGGCGCTTGTTAGGTGTGTCTCACCGCGATGCGGAGAAGTGGAGTAGGTTAGTTACCTTTGTGTAACTTCCGGGTTGTGGGAGGGAGGGTGACGCGAGCTGAGTCCCTAGCCTCATGCACTCGCCACAAATGATGAGTCGGAGGCTGAATGAAAAGGGGGAGAAGGCCCGTCGGTGTATGAGGTTTCGGGGAGGGTGACCGAAGCTGAACCTCAACAGTCTCGTTCCCTGGAGTTGATATACGATACCAAGCTACACGACTTTCGAGTTGTTGGCCTTGCGCTGTGCCATGAGGAGATGGAGGGTAGCATTCGCCCCGTAGGTAATGTCCGAAGACCCAGGTGTTCGGGTCGCGACGTCCACACCTTACTTTGACATGAAATGAGCATGAAAGAAAGTCGACCACAACAGGAGACGGAGCTCCAAGAGACCCTGACGGGCAAGCCACTCTAGCAATATGGAGAGCGATTGGCCAAAGGGACGAAGGGCCGACGACGGTTTACGAGTCATTCCAGAGGCCGTGGCAACTTGGGGGAATATTGCCTGAAGAGTTCAATGAACCCGGCGCGGAGATCGTATTGCGAGGAGCGAGCAAATATGTCGGAACCAACCAGAGCGTTCGGACACTGTACGACATGGCGAAAAAGTGTAGTGGTGCCGGTCGAGATGCCAAAGAGAGACACGCCGAGGACTCAGCTGCTGAGGCCTTGAACGACGTGGTTGTTATTCGAAACAGATACGATACTCCGGTCCATGAACGGGCTTGTTGACCAAATCGTAATTCTGTGTCTTCCCGTATTTAGCAAGGCAGTGACACTGCGCAAGTGCGTCCGGCGAGGCTCATATCGGACAACAGTTGCCGAAAGCATACATGATCTTGGTGTCTCACCGTCCTACGGACCACGAGATGCTTCCCGTCCCAGGGGCTGGATGAGGCGCGCCACCCGCCTGACTCAGTGCCAGAATCGGCTGTCGACAATGCTGTGGTACCCTTCCACCACTTACTACTGCTATGATCCGTTACACGTGGGTACCGGTTGGCCGGGTGTTTCGACGTCGGGGGTACCAGAGCTACGAACGTGCAACGAAACATGTGAGATACAGCAGAAGAGAGGACAGGCAAATATAGCGTCAAGCAGGTACAGCGCGTGGCTTTCTCTTGTCAGCTGCAATGGGAATATCTCTCCTTAACTTCCATGATCGGGGGTCCCAATGTCCGGGAACTTCAGACGGTTGTCTCATTTGTAGCCGTCACCCCGTTGGCAGGCGTTGTGCAACCCGTGACCCAAAAAAATGCATCTCTCAAGTGCTGGATATGATCGACGAGTTTATTCCAACAACCACTTCCTGTACCCAACATCTCCGGCCGCTCTTGGTCAGCCAAAGCTAGATTTTCACATGTGATATGCGGTTCAGCAAAGTTTTTCAGCTGAAGTTTGATCTAGTCGAGCCGGCGGCTGGGAATGCTCCCTTCATACTTGGCAAGTTGTCACTGTCATTTATCGATTGGCGGTTGATGTTGAGGTGGAACCCCGCTCGACCTGTATCAAACTGTCGATTCGACGGAGTGCTGTCGCCTCTGTTCTTTAGAATCACGCTCCTTGAGTTCCGAGAGATGCATTCCCTGCCATCTCCGTTGCCCACATCCCGAGTTGTCCTCCGCCGAGCAACGAGGCGTTAGATGTCTCGGCTGCCTCAGGAGGGCCTTCGGGTCAGTCTCCATCTGGCTCCCAAGAGACTTTCTGGTGCGAGGAGATGGTTTATCCCTTGTCTCGGTCCGCTCATTCGATGGCACCGAGGAAATAAACCCGAAACATACAGCCAGCGGGGAGGTTCGCCGTACAACCTCGCCACTGCGGAGTCCAGACGTGAGGCTGTCGAGTTGTCGTGCCAGTACCTACTCAACACAGTATTGTGCTGATCCCTGTGCTTGAAACCTCGCTTCTGCTTGCAAACAGCTGCTGAAGTCGTTTATGTCTTGGCTCTGGCTGGGCAAGACACCGTCATTCATCTGCGCAGGTGAAGTTCTTTTTCCAACCACCTGTTCCAGGTTTTGTTCCCGATTATTAATCCTCGAGTGGGAGTGAGGAACGCCCCGGCTTGGCTGGATGAGAGGTTTGGCAGTTGAATAAGCGGTGATAGGCCGCCTCTTAAGACGTCTGTTAAGGCCAGGATGCGGACGGTTGTCAGAGACCAATCTTAGGGCTTAACAGCCCCCGTGCCCAAGAGATCCCAACATCCTGGGAGCTTGGTGTTGGCTGGTTATCTCGGTGACCCAATGAGTACGGGTACGCGTATGACATCACTGGAAATGGTAAGCATCAAGCATGGTGCTGCTGTCACTGTATCCCGCACCAGGAGGAAATGATGGCTGGTGGCTATGGCAGTTGATTCGACGGAGTGAAAACGGCATATTGTCAGGAATACGACGCAGAATAGTTGATATCCGACAGAGTGGTTGCATCAAAATCCAGGGTTGAGCAGGGGAAAACAGGGTGCTGGAACGAACTGCGGTTACATTCAAACCGAAGCGAGTCAGCTGGTGAATAGGGTGCTCACTTCTTCCCAGACATGCCACATTCTTGAGAACGAGTACCAACCTGCTGAGGTTGGTGGATACGGGGCAGGTTCCCCAGCCGTGCACATGTTTGTCTCCGTAAGTCCAGATTGGTGGGATGTTTGGCAATGCGGAGAGCATGAAAATGGACCCCTCTGCGAGTCCCGGCGACGTTGCAGACGGGGTCAGGGGAAGGCCATGGACTACCACAGAATGCATGGCTCTTTTGTGTCTTGATAAGGCTGTATCTTGGACGATAGAGAGATCAGACCTATCTCCTCGTTGCTGAAAGAGTAAGAGGAACCCCCACGCTTGACCCCTCCAGTGTGCTCGTAATGAGTCTGGTTACCTGGAACCCATGACTGCGCTTATGCCGCAGTCAACCACCTGCCCCTGGCAGACCTCCAGAACCAGGATCGATGCCCTTGTGAAGTCGCGCATTGCAAGCCCCAAAAGATGTCATTCGCAAGCCGCACAAAGGGCAGGATGGAATGACGGGGTGTTGCGCTTGGTGGCTGCCTGCTAAGTCTAGACACAGGTGTTTCAGGGGCAGGTGGTATTGTGGCTGGGGGTAAATTCAGCTTTTCCTGTAATAGATGCCCGAGTGACCCAGCAGGCTGGATGTGGCTTGATATCTCATCTGTGTGCCGCCCAGGATAAGTCTCGTGATCAAACGGGCATCTCAAGCTGAGCGAAGACGACGGGAGCTTCAGATCCTAGCAAGGTGAACGGCGAAGAATGACGGAAGGTTCGCTCTGTTGACCTCCCCCATCTCGCCAAGTTTGCGATTGGCCTAGCACTGTTGGAAGCGTGGCAGTTTGCACAGACGCAAACTTTGTGATGCCCAGACTAATGCGGGTTTGACGTTCCCGGAACACATCTCCTGCAGCTTCCGGGCTTTTAGCTTGGTTCTTAGCTCAGTCTAAACCCGGTCCCAGATCATTTGATTGACCAAGCAGGGGCTTCATCACAGAGCCATGGGATCTGCGGCAACCAAAGGGTTGGAACTGAGGGTTGCTGTTACGTAGCAGCTCCAGTGACTCGTTACCTCATCAGTGTCTCAAGGAGACGACAGAAGGGACACGTGTGATTCCTCATCTCCGACGAGAGTAGCGCAGGCTGCGCAGCGGCAATCGTCCCTCGATCCAATCTCGGAGACGGATATTCCCACGTTGACTAGATGCCAAGCAGGTGCTGACCTTGTGGCGCGTTCTCGTGCTCACCGCTCGCAGTAATATGTATGAAGGCTCTGATGCAGGCGCCTCCCGTTGCAGCCGGGGCTACCGTGCTGCGTCTGTTGGATGTTCTCCGATTCGACAGGGCGGTTCCCTCCAAGTGCGCTTCGGTAGTTCTGACTGGTGTTTCCATGCTGTGCCACGACGCAGCCAGTTCCAAGAACTTGGAAAGAATGGCAAGAGGCATTGCATTTAGATGGAAACTCAGTTGATGTCTTCGATGTGGTGAAGGAGGGTAGAGTCGGCTCTTGTTCCAGTTGTTCGACACTGGACTGCGCTCGACCGTGATACAGTGGCTCTCCTCGTAGCAACTACCCGAGAAAGGTACCCAGCTCCTAGAGATCTAGGCTGGCAAGTTTGACCGCTTGAGGCCCTGGCTCGGTTTGGAAGGTAAGGTCGCCAAGAGACACTCAGGACACCGTCGTTCAATCAGAAACGTCGGGTAGCGAGATGTGTGGATGGCAAATCCAGTGGAATCTGGCAATCAGACCCATTGAGCTCCTGGTACACTAGGTGAAGACGAGGGAAATGCGAGTCTGAAAAATGACATGCTCAACTCGCTATTATAGGAAAAGGTGACAGGTCATCTCCGATTGCAAAGGTCTTTTTGGAAGGGTGGCCCGGAGCACCAATGAGAGGCCTCACAGCACTACCAGCGCTGAGGCACAAGATTCCACGATTGCCAGCCACCAGATCCGCCAATCAGGAATGCCCTCTGCGACAGCAAAACCAGGAAACCGGGGAGAATGTCGATCCCCCCCTGCTGGTAACTTGGTATAAGCTCGATCATGATAACTGATTTGGTCTGCAACGATCGAGGGAGTTCGAACTTGAGCTTGTTGGTGAAGACATCAGCCTTTACTCCTCTCCCTGACCAGGAAGCCGATGTCATATTGTCAGTTCTCAACTTGACAATGGCCGCACGAGGCAATTTACGTTTCTACTCTCATCAGTTGAGCTGAGGTGGCGAACCAGGAGTCGTAGGGTAGGTAAGGCACCTTAAGATAGGTACCTTTACGGGGATCCACCGCCAAGAGCATTATCTTCGCAACGCAACGATAACCTTGTTTTGGCCGACCCTCTGCCCCGTATTCGTGCCAAATACAGAGCGCCATGCATAGAAGGACAGGCGCAGATATCCTCTACCTGGAGTAATGTCCTTTGGTATCTCTAGTGTTTGAAGAGTTCCGGTGTGGGCAGTTTTCTGTTCAACAGCTGGAGTGGGACTCTCATGTCCTGCTGGCGTTGAGAGTCCTTGCCCAGAAGGTGACGGACCGGGCCTTGGGCTACCATACGTATTATGGTACAGCGGACATCTCCCTGGTCCCGCCCGCGTACCACTAGCAGCACGCTAAAGGTAGGACTGACGGGGTCGAAATCAAAGTCATGAACTCCGAGGATCCATGGACCGGGGCATGGAGCTGTCTATGCCGGGGTGCAAATACATGCAGCGGATATGATTCGGGCTTGATGTGGCTGACGGCGGGCGCTAGACGGCGCCTCGACAGCAAACGACCAAGCCGAGACGGGACTGGAACACTATTATGGTGAGGGGTACCAGGGAAGCCACACATATCGCGACTGCTATAGTTCCTGCTCTAGCACCAGTGGATGCTGCTGGAGACTCGATACCCAGCATAACGGCGTGCGGTCAGATAGTGACGCGAGAACCAGGTGCATCGTGGTGCGCCACGGGGCTGATTTTGGACAGGTCGAGCGTGCCCCAACTGCCCGGTTAACCAATGGTGTATAACGCCGTACGCGGTACAGAGATGAAGCCCCACGGTGCCAGGAATTGGTCTTCACGTCTCCGTCTGAGGATTGATCTTCAGAAGGCTCTCCCCTGTCGCCGGCTCCCCTCCAGGGCTAAGTCTAGACTCTGCCTTCAAGGAACGTGTTCCCGGAAACCAACGACTCTCGAAGGACAGATATCGACGTTGTGGACTTCTGCGGTGAGTGAGCTTCATCAGCTACCATTCATCTATAAGTACACTCAACGGTTCAGATATCGTTGACGGCGCAAAGAGGCGTTGGCCGGCAGAGCGCCCTGAGGGCGTGCGTTTATTTAGGCTCTAGCCGCGAGAGCCAAAATCCTGCCCGATCCCAAGCCAAGCAGGGATCGCCTTCGGCTCCGTGGACTGGGATCATCCCAGTCTGCCAAGACATCTGTCAAAAAAAAAAGGCACACTAACCACCCCGGTCGGTTGGCCCGTGCTTCCAACCACACTGCTCGACATCGTCGTTCTGAAAGCTTTCTCCCTTCCAGTTTCAAAACTCCAAACAAAACCCCTTTTGGGTCTTCTTCGAGTTCAGCTCAATACCATCGCAATGACCGCGACAATGAGGACAAGTCAACGGCTGCAGCCAGCCGGTCTGCATCATGGACCTGCCGGATCATCAACACTATCACTGCCCATCCTGTTGTCTTGTCCGGGCGTCGTCCCGGTTCCTCGATATCTGGGCGCTATAACGGAGTCTCAAAGATTTTATTGATTATGTCGAGATCCCGCTCCACGACGTTAATGCCCGACCATTATGACGCTACCTGTCCGGAGGTTCACATCTCCCTCTGCCAAAGGGAGCTCGCCCATCGACGCCGTGACTGAGAGGAATTCTCAAGTGTTCGTTCCTTCTGTGTCTGCGAGGCTCGGCCAGCCAGCCCAGCCCCAGTACCTTGTCCATTCCGGTGCTGATATAACGGGTACCAGCATACCCGCTGACCAGCTCGTCGGTGGGGTACCCTGGAACTCCTGGGAAGCCAGGAGTCAAGGCCATCTCTTTCTTTACCAGCGTCTTCAACGGAGGCTGGCTTCTTGTTGTTGAGTGACATTCCCTCGGACACATAGCCCCTGGCTTGGTCTTGAGTCTAGTTCCTGGGTCAACTCCTGTGGGTGGGTCACGGTCTGTGGGGGGACCGATAAGTATGTACCTTGGAGTACATGAGTACCTTACCTTCGAGACGTACCTTGAGGCCCCAGTCGGCACACGTTATCATCGTCCTTCACAGTTTAACCCCGGCCTCATCTTGTCACGGTGGACAGTGATATAACCCTACCATCTACCCTCCTCCAACCCTAGACGAGGCTTGCTTCCACATCTCCCATTGCCTCGTTTCTGACCAAACATCCTCACTACATTGCTTTCCGGGACTCACACTGGCGGACTTTTGCTTTACCTTGTTGCTACTCTTCTGTTTTACCTTTCGTCTCATCAGCAAGCTCGAGTGACATATGTCCTTCTGGCTGGGCCGTCTACAACCCCGTGCCTAACCAACTGGTACTGTTCACTCTGCCCTGGTGGTACTCATCGTTGGCTTCACACTTTGATGATGTATCATCACGAGCGCCCCTCATACTTGGGGGTATGTGGACAGCAAGATGGGAGCCTGGACTACCGGTATGCCATCACTAATGGCGCCGGCTTGCTGCCTTGCAACTCCCAGGCCGGCTACTTTGGGTCTTCTCAGACCCAAGTCGCGTCTTCGAAGCACTTCATAAACGACCCATACAATGCGGCTCCTATGGCAATCACATATGCGCCCAGCCCCAGCTATAACACGTCTTCTTCACTTCTCGGAAACAGCTTCTACAAACCTGCCGTGACAGACAATGTCTTATATACCCCGCCGCAGCACGATCACCGACGGCCGCCACCCATGATGGAGGCGAGTCCACATAACGTGGACCGGAGCTCCGCATATTCCGCCTATCCCCAGGGCGCTGGGGAGCTCTCCGTGCACAAGGTCGAGAGCCCCCATATGTCTCTCACACCCATCAAGGCCGAACCTCAGCAGTCACCAACTCCCGGCACTCGAGAGACAAAGTACCTCCTGGCCGTTGATGCATCGCGGTCTGATAACCCTGTAAACAATGTCCTGCGGGTTATCCAGTCCATGTCAGGAATTACGTCCGTCGTGAACAAGCTCGACGACCTGTCGGTAACAGATGAAGAAGGCGTCGAGAATCAATCTGAGCACCGACGTGCCCGCTCTGTCTCGAAAAAGGCGGGCCGAAGGCATCCCAAGGCCAAACAACCAAAGCGGCACTGTTGCGAGTGGGCTGGATGCAACGCAAGGTTCACTCAGAAGTCGCAGCTCAAGACTCATATCCGGACGCATACCGGCGAGAAACCTTACGTAGGCACACCCCTGACCCTCATGCTTCGCGTACTGACGAGTCCAGCCTTGTCTGCATGGTTGCGGCGCATGGTTTTCACAGCCGGGCAACAGAACTGTTAGTCTCGCTCCCCAAGGGCCCAACAAGATATGATCTGACAGAGAATTAGACACATCACCGACGTCACACGGGTGAGGCTCCGTTCCAGTGTCGAATTTGCGGGAGGAGGTTCAGCAATGGTGGGAACCTTGGCTCGCACATCAGGATCCACGAGGGTGTCAAGGAATATGTCTGCAGGCTGGATAACTGCGGCAAAGCCATATCAAACAAGGGAAACTTGAAGGTAACCTACCGCTTCTGCTCCCGCCCGACAGACGATGCAATTCTTCTGACAACTGCCCATAAATAGACGCACCAGACCAAGTACCACAGCGCCACCCTGGAGGCTCTTGCCAGGAGGATCGGTGAGATCGAGGATCTCAAATCCGCCTCGCAAGAGGACCGCGAGATGGCCGAATACCTGGCATTGGTCCACAACAACCTGAACAAGGGGATCCCGGGTCGCAGAGGACGCAAGATTCAGTGTCTCATAGGCTCGCCCGACTCTTCGGCTCCTTCCAGCCCTGCCTACTGCAACGACGTCTATTACGCGCGATTCGCCGGACACCTGCTGCCCTACCAGCAAATCCCGATCTGCAACTTGAACTCCGGCTACGGTAATCCCTCTGATTACGAATCGGATATCGCCCGCTGGAACATCACTGCGCAAGCCTCGATCCATTTGGACATCCATATGGGCGACTCCGACGCTCAGACCATGGGATCCTCTCCTGTCAGTGCTACCTCGCCGGTGAGCTGGGGCTCTCCGGCCAGCATGGCCTGCCCTTCGAGCCCTGCTACCTCTGTCGACGCAGAGGTTCGGATGATGGTCGCTAGCAGGTGCGGTGTCTGAGCGAGAAGCAGCCCTACACCCGCGAGATGGTCTCCTGGGCTTCTACCTACTATGGGCAACGACTTCTTGCGACTCTTTTGGATTATTACGACTGACGAAAACAAGGGGTCCATATCGATATGACCCCGTTGCGGTTTGGCTGTTTCAACAATAGTCGGAACTGTCTGCTTTTTTTCCTTATTGTCGCCTTCCTTGTGTATCTGTTTTTCCTCTTGGATTTTCCTTACGTATGCTTTCTCGCTCATGACAAAATACCGTCGTTACCAAGTACAAATTCTCTCCTGTCTTTTCTGTCCATTCTGGGTCCTTGTTTTTCTTAGTTCTCGGACCGATCATCCTGGGAAGAAGGCACTCTGGGGCGGCAGCTGTCGATCACGTCTCCATTTATTGCGAATACCAGCCGGCTCACGGTCGCCAATGACACGGGGCACCGGAGGTCAGGGGGCTAAGGCGGCGGCGGTCTGTTGCTTTTTCCGGGGGCTGAGTTTTGTGCTTTTTTGGGTCATGTACTTTCCTGACTTGTTTACGCTACAGCGGCTACTAGGCTGCACTGCATCAGCTCACGCACGCTCGCGCCGGCTAGAATGGTGATACGCATCGGGTCCCGGCACAACCTTCGGATCACAACTTTTTGTACGAAGAAGTGCATGGCATGGCATGGCACGGTGGGGGGCAACGTTTGGCTTTACAGCATCATTACTCGGGATACTAGTCCCTTGAGCATACATGGTGTTAGAAGGCATACAGGATAAAAAAGGGGGCACCTTGCAAGAGGTCACACAAGTGATACCACAAAAAGAGCGAGGGTGGCGGACTGCACTTTTCTGTTCGAGGGGCGATGCCGGGTTACAGCGTCGGGCGAGAGCTAGATTCAGCTGGGCTTCCGCGGTGGAAACATAGCATCATGTAGCTTCACATACTATATCAGGTATCGAGCAACAGTTCTGTGGGGCAAAGAATTGATCGCTAGAGCAGACCAAATATCGTCGCTTAGTTTTGTTACCGCTGCAAGTCCGTGACTGACACACAGCAATCGAGCACAGCTCGTATAAGGCTCAGGGGGTCGGTCAGGTCAGGGGTCAATATAAGGTTCGCCGCCCGCGTGGGGTGTTGTACCAGCTCCCGACTTGTGTGCCCATCATGTCGCGATGTTGTGATACCCGGCGAGCATTAAATCCTCCGACATGGATACACAGGCACGACCTCAGCGGAGCACGGGTACAGATGAGGTCCGTCCGTCCGTGAGTAGGTACATGATGCCCATCGCGGTGCACAGCCTGGCCTGGACCCGACGCTCGGGACTGTACGCTGGACGGAGGCCGCCAGGAGGTCCGGACTCCTTCTTCCCCACGACATCGAGGCGAAGTATCTGCTTTGTATTCAAGAACTCTGCACAATGTAGAGTAGCTAGACTCACGATCTTGCTTTAGCTACGGCGTGGCTGTGCCACAGTGAGGCGACCAGATTTAGCTTTCGGGGCCATACACGAGTTTGGGAGCGATACCTCTCGTTGTATCATGATCTTGTCGTCCAAACGACATCCCAGTCGGCCCATCGTTTCTTCGCTATTCAATGGGAAGGCGCACAGTCATTGGGGGAGGCCACATATGCGGCCTTGATCCCTCGCCGGACGCCAAGGAATGCGGACTATAGACCGGCGCAAGTGCGGCACACCGGTTGTTGAGCCTTGCTCTGCTGAAGAAGGGCCCAGAGAGAGAGGGGGTGGTATGTCACTGTTCAAAGTGCAGAAAGTTGACAAGATAGTGAAATGATTCGTCGTCCAGACCCAATGCTATCAGGACAAGGCCTCACCGCTCGTTCTGTTGATGGAAATCAAGGTCCGGGGGCAATCGTTGAAGCCCAACCAAGACGATATCATGACGTCGCGATGCTACATCTGCGCTATACAGGGCTACAGTTTCCCGTCCGCATTGCCACCCGCAACCTGCACAATTGACCGAGCGCCGCATCGCCAGTGTAGATACCGCTCCGCGGATCAAAGCTCGCTGCGTCGATGCTGAAACTTGGGGTTGTACAGCGCCATCGTGCCGTACAGTCCAGGCAGAGAGATACAACTCAATCCAATGTGGAATATTCAATATTGCTCAAAGCAGCGGGAAATGATAAACACACGCCCCTCCGCGTAGCAGCGAGGATATCTCACGCAGCACAGCAGCGGCGGGTGCACAACGCTTCCCCTCCCCGACGAAAGATCGTCAGGGACAGTGTGACGCTGGCGCGTCTGCTGGAGGAGAGACAAACAGTCGGCTTCGCAGCCGAGACATATTTGTAAAAGCCTACCCTTGCCGCCTCACCAATTCCACCGCTGAGAGGAAGTGACCCCCCAGGCCGAGGGTGAGACTCCGAGCCGGGTACGCGTAACTAACTGGTCTGTGCCCTCAGACAGACTGTTGTTGAAGGCACATTGTGACTCGACCGATAACGATGAAGTAAAGCTGACCGGCGTTGAGTGCCAAACGCAGACCTGGGAGCTAATGTCCGGTTCGACGATGGAGTACTTGACCAATCTTTATCTTCGTCGTTCTCGTCTGCCATGCCGGTTGTCCATTCTGCAAACATCATCAGTGATCCTGACACCGCTCGCACTTCGGGGAGCAGAAACCCCCTCACAATCAACAAGTAAGAGAGTCGTCAGCTCCGAGGCAACAATACAGACCCCCGAGTCTCTGACGGACTCTTCCAAGCCGCAGGCTATCGCGTCACAAACGTCAAACCCAGCACCCAAGCCAGCTCTCCTCGCCCTCATCTTCGATACACGGCATCCCCTATCTCGCCTCCAATAACAACAACTCCTCGTCCCCCTTCTTAGACTTTTATCACGGGAGTCGATTCAAAATGCGAGACTGTACATCGTACTCAGGTTGAACGGACTTGATTGTTGCCCTCGTCTGTCCCAAGCCTGTTTAGGATGCCGCTGTCCAGATATGTAATCCCCTGTCCTTTGAACCAAAGCACATACACGCAGACACCCAAACAGAGTCATGTGAAGGGTGCAAGATCCCTTACATTCCTCGCTCGGCCGGGGAGCCCTTCGATATACTCAGTCAGCCACTCCGCAGCTTCGTACACTGAACGCTCGCGATCTCGCCGTTCCGGGGGCAGAGCAGCGTCCCGTCGGGCGTGACAGCGCCCAGACGCGCATAGCGCCCGGTCAGCCAGTCCGGCGGCAGGAAATAATGGGCGTCGACGGGCGCGACGAGGCCAGTTCGGGGCGGCACCATTGACCGCCTCGGCGCCGTGGGCGTCCGCCACGTGCAGATCCATCGGTCCGCGTCTAGGAATACGAAATTCCCCCCGGACAGGAGACCTAGCGGTTCTCGGATGCGGGAAGCTACCTCGGGGGGGATCAGGGTGTAGGGTAGTTCTTTCGGCTGCTGTTCTGGGCTGCCGGCAGCGGCTTCGTCGATATTGCCCATGGTGAACATCAGGTACTGCCTCTGTTGCTTTCCTTGCTCCCGGGATGTTGGTTGGGCGATCTCGAGGATGATGTCGGGCGAGCCTGGACAGGATGATACCTTCATCGGCGTCTCCTCAGTTACCTGGAGGGTCCCCCAGCTCCACTTGTTCCCGGACGTCGCCGCAGCCGCTCTCGGGCGAGATGGGGAGTAGTGATGCACGGCGATCTCCTTTAGGGTGCTCCAGGAGAAGATGCGGACACTGTTGTTGCCGAATGCCAACAGGTATTCGGACTGTGTCGGGTGACAAATCCACTTCATGTTGGCCATCCCGTCTGGCAGCGATAACTCTTCAACTTGGTGGGTGTCTGCATCGATCTTCAACAGCATGGTAGGCGAAATGGCCAGTAGGGTGTGGGTTTGGGGTCGAAAAATGACGTGATTGATATGGCGGTGGCTGCTGGGGAAAACCACTTTCAGCTCGTCTTGCACATGCCATGGCCGGCGGTACTCGGTGGAAGAAGCCCTCTTCGAGACGCACTTCACGCATAAGCGATCACTCAGGTCGGCAATGGCGAGGATATTGCCATCATCGCTCCAGCTGATGTGCTCGACGGACATGGACTTGCCCATCCGATCCACCTCACAAACGTTCCCGTGTCCCACCTCACCCAGAACAGCAACGCCGTCCTCCGTCCCATAACAATAAAGAGGTCCCAACATCTGTCCGCAAAGCGACGTAATCTCAGCCCCGGAAAAGAAACCCCCCGGCTGGAGGCTCAGGCTAGCTGGGGTTTCGATCTCCATCCAGGTGTTGTTGGTGTCTGGGTCCGCGTATTCCGAGCTCCCCTGCAGCTGGACCAGAGCGTTCGGTTCCCAGACGTCAGCGTACTCTCCACCAACGCCGTATATGCGCTTCGAGTCGGCACTGAAGGCGATGCCAAGCACAGGGTTCTGCGATAACACCTGGTAGAGCAATCTCAGGTCAGCCGTTGCGTAGATTCTCACCGCTCCATCCGCCATGTCTCCGGTCGCAAGGTGTAAGCCGTTTGCCGAGACGGCTAGGACCTGTGCGCGGGCAAGTACCGTGATGCTGGGCTCGTCATCGTACGGGTTCCATTTGAACATGAGTCCCTCACGGTGCAGGCCGAAGACCTCGCAATTGAACGGATGCCACTCAAGATGTATAATCTCGCCAAACGTCCGCGTCTCAGTCGTCATACTCGCTTTGCCGGGCGTCATCTTGCACAGGCCAACCTGCTCCTCGGTGTCCAGGTTCCAGGCAGTCACCGGATGGCCCCGGTAGCCGAAGACAATCATGTCCCCATCTGGGCTAAGCGCGGAGCATACCGGAAAGTTGAGGACTGTGTACGTGTCCTCATGGCTCTGCTCCTCGATCTTGACCAAGACTTCAAATTCAGTGGAATCGTCGTCTATGTTAAAGGATCTGACACACCTGTCCTCGCCGGCCAGCAAGACTTTCCTGGGATTGTCGAGAAACACAATGCTCTGAGGTCGCGGTCTATGCCTGGGATTGTGCAGCGTCTTGATACACTCTCCGTTCGATACTGCCCACACCTTTGTCGTACGATAACCGTAGCTGACCAACTTTTCTCCCATCGAGTCGGCCTGGATCTTGAAGACACGTTCGGGATGGAGGATACTGCGCTCCTCCTCGAAAGTAGTCGAGTCATAAATGAAAATGTAGCCCGAGTTTTGGCGATTTGCCAGCACAAGGATGCGGCCGCCTACAACGCGGACAGCCGAGGCCGTCGCACCTTCCAGAGACAGTCGCGCGAGACGGTCATCCCAGGAGTATCTCGTGATGCCAGAGATCCGAAGCACCTCGGCCTCGCTCTTGCCAAACTGCTGGTAGATTATTGAATCCTCGGGACAGAAGGGTGGAACCAGTTTGTAGATTGACTCTGGCTTCTTGACCAGAGCGGCTCGGAACTTGCCAACGAGCTGGACAAGGTCTGTGGCCCATCGACTAAGGCATTCAATAGCCTGGCAGTGTAGCAAGGACCCTTCCTGGTCCGTGTTGCGTAGCTTCACGACCATTTCAATTAGGTACCGCGACGCTGCCGCCAGAGTCTCAATCTTCTTTTTCTTGGCAGCGATATGGATCCAGGTCAGGACATGCTGATTTTGGAAGAACCTCAGTAAGGCTGAGAGCCTCTCTCCATTCAACAGTGAGCCTTTTGAGAGGTGAAAGAAAGTGGCGCTGATCGCATAATCCAGCAGCGGCGGGGTGCGGTCTCGGTTTACGAGGTCCCTGAGTGTCGGATCCATCAACTGTGTAATGCATCGTGTGAAGAGCCTGTCGTGCGAAGCTTCCTTCCATAACCCCAGCGATGGACCTGCACGTTCGTCCTGAACCAGATATTCTCTCGCGGTCTCGTGGATCAGAGCGACTCTGCCCTCATGATCGACGACCACAAGCCCACCGCATAATTGGCCGATGGTGCGGTGGATTTCAAGGAACTCGTCGACGCCTAAGGCGTTGCTAAGTTCTTCGACGCTCAGCGGCCGTTGACTGTACGTCGCCCAGGTGAGGATCCTCTGGCCAAGTGTTGGATCTTTGCCGGCGGGCTGTGCCTTGATGGTGCTGACCATTTGGTGATACAGCGCCTCCATGCCTGCAGGCAGCTCTCTCAAGGCATCTTCCACCTCCACCCTGGTGTGACATTCGTTGATTTTCTGGACGGCCAGATGGACCCAGAGGAAATTGCCCTGAGCAAGTCGTAGAATCTCAGCAATCAGGGGCTTCCTGTATGATTCCTTCCCTACGGAGCATATCTCTTCGTCGATGTATTGGCGGAAGTCATCCTTGTTCTTGTGCCCATCAAGAGTTATTTGATGCATCTCTATCTGCTTGCTTAGCCTTTGGGCTGCCATGACAATATCGTGTTTCGGCCGAGTCACGAGAAGGATCCGAAGGGGCATGCCGATGTTGGAGAGTTCAGCGAGGGTGTTGAACAACAGCTTGGGCTTGTCGGCTTCGTCGATGCCATCCAGCACCCAGTAAATCGGAGAGTTGACATCCAGATCGAACAGGCTCTTCTTGTACATTATCTGCCATATGTGTCGATGATCATTGCTTCTGAGCTCTGAGCCTGCAGCCTCAAGCTGGCGAATCCGGGCTGCGTAGGCGGGGAGGGCGCAAGCAAGCTGGCATGCTAGGGAGCGGAGTATGGTGCTAAGCACCCGCTTATTCTTGTCTTCGTAGCGCACAAAGAAGTACTGACATAGCCGATCGTTCTGCATAAGGTGGTCGATGATAAAGGACGAAAGAACTGACTTGCCGCTCGCAGGGTTGCCCTGAATCCACAGTATTCGGGGCTTGCCTCGCGGATCTTGACGCCATTCGATGAAACTAGGGTCGTTTAGAATCCATTGGCATGTCCCCGTTGTCCAACGGTCACGAAAGAAATTGTAGTCTCTTTCTGGCGCCTCGGAGACGCCGAGAACCTCCTCGAAGGTCATCGATAATGTCTCATCCTTGCTCATTTTGGAGTTGACTAGATGGATGCTGTCAGTCTCGACGCGATCATGACCAGCCGTACAAGGCAACACAGTGAGGTACATTTAGACCTAGCGGTAATGACCAGGGACTTTAGAGCGTTTCGGACAGCAACATAGCTAGGGTCGTCCGGGCTTTCATACTTGCAGACTCCGTGGTGGTCAGCGTCGAGGGGCTTAGAGACCTCCCCTGGGTAACCCAGCACCGAGGAGTCCTTGTCGAGGACCATCTGACATTGCGTTAGAAGGCACAGCACGATCAGGATTGAGCGTCACGGGAGGTCTTCACTGTCTGGACTCCTTTGAGCAGTGTCGTGCGGCGAGTCTCGTAAAAGCTGACTATCTCAAGCATCGGAGCAACATGCCGAAACTGCTCATTCAGTTTTTTCAATGTTTGCGACCCCATCGCAAGCTCGGCAATGAACTGCATTGGGTTTGCCACAAGTGAGACCTGCAGAACGCGGTTTAGCGTCTCGGCGAGGTTGGTGCCCCGGTGAGGTGTCGAGAGGAAGATGATGGATGAGACGGCCTTGACGATGTTGGAAAACGCTGGATCGATCTGGCCCTGTATATAGGCCTGCGAGGTGTAGTAAAGTGCTCATTAGTGTCCGTGGCATCCTTTCTGGACTTACAACCCTGTTGCAACCAAGTCATCAACTTACTTCTTTCACTATAAGGCCGCCCATCGAGTGCACGACGAAGATTATGGGCCGCTTCGAGTGGTCAGCACATCAGCACAAACAGGAAGGAACAAGGATCCCATGCCTCGCCCATCCCAAGGTCCTGCCGCTCCGGTACCTCGTGTTGCGCATACTTGAGATCGAAGAGAAGGTCCTTGGCAAAGTCCAGAATGGCCATCGTGTTCCTTCCACTGCCAGGCCGGAAGTTGGCATTGTAGCCAAAAGTCAGGACGCGGGCTGCATCCTTGATGAAGGGCTCCAGAGGGAGGAACTCGAGAGGCCAGAAGTAGTTGAGGTCGCGGTTCCAAGACCATGTCGCGCGACTACTACCGCCGAGACCATGTACAAAGATAATGTCGACCTCCCGCTCTTGCTGCGGACGATAGACGACCTTGAGGCCCACGGGATCCTGGGCCTGCGCCTTCAGAGTACCTGGCCTACCCGCAGCTGGGTTACGGAACTGCCGGACTATGGAGCCGGCACTGCTGAAGCGTGTACTGGAACGGCTTGGTGAGTCAGGCGCTGGAAGCGATGGCTGGCGCACGTTGACGGTCTCGGCGGACTGGACGTCACGACCGGCGGCCACGCTGTTGTCTCCGTCATCTTGATGGTTCGCGCTGCGCCTCTTGAGCAACAAAATTCGCCTCTTAAACTGCAGTCCGCCCGTTTTCGGGAGAATGTCAGCACATCTTCCTAGGTATCCTCAAACTCGGGCTTCTAGAGAAAAGGGGACACGGTGTCTGTACTCACCATCCTTCAAGTGTGAAGTGGGCCATTCGGTTCCCGCTTTGAGGGTTAGGGTTTTCTCCCGCTCCGACTATTCCACTGTAGGCAGGTGACCCCTGCGATGCTAAGAATACCTACTTACACCAGATCCAGCTGCTGAGGATGTACAGTATACTACAAGTATAATCCTGGAAGAAAACATCAAGGTAAACACGAATCGTGGAATACAGGAGAGGGAGAAGAAATAAGCACACGTTGCGGGAGCGCATGGCTGATTTCATGAGCGCCTGCTGCCTGTTGTCCATTGGACCTTGAGAGCGGTGGCACTGCAACGCGACCAGCCTATCGCGCATATTCGCTGGCCACGACACATGCTGCGGGGACTTGCCGTTAAGCGCCTGCAAGGCGGGTGCATTTGCTACAAGGCAGACTTCATGAACGATATGCCGTCATTTGGCGAGGCCGTCTCTTCGGAAGACATAGTCGTCATGTGGTACCCCGCGGGCTGTTGGCATGGGCTGTTGGTCGCGCTGCGGCGGTGGGCAAGGGCAGAGAGAAGGCAGGAAGGAAAAAGATGATGGGAAAAGAAGACAACGGCAGACCAACTCACTTATAAAAGGAAGAATTTTAAAAGAATACATCCTTGGCCTCGGGTGTCATGGAGGAGTTGAAGCACCGAAAATCCACTACCGTCAAGGACGTCCTCGGCCAAGAGGATGAGAGCTTTCCTATGGACAAGGCTGTCAAGGAAGGTAAAGGAAGACGATAATCGTTCCTTTTTGAGGTAAGACAAAAGCGTTGACGTCCGCTACATCGCGACAGCTTTACCCCGGGAACAACCTACATGTCAGTTGACCCCATCGGCACGAGTGTCTCGACTGTGACTGGGGAACTTATGGCAACAGACGTCGATGGAACGGACAGGTCGTACTTATTGAAGGTTGGCATCACTTGGCAGCGGAGATGGACACCAGGTCTTCACATGCTTGCGATAGATCGCACACGGCGAGGACGGCGGCGTGCGGTTCCGAGGTGAGTTTGAGTCTGTCAAGGACATCAACAGGCTGATGTCGGGCTTCATCCCTAAGCCCATGGTCATCTCCGCTACAAGAAGGCTGACCCCGTCAGGTATATCTACCTTTCCGAATTCATGAACATGGACGTCATCAAAGCTCCAGACCCGGACGAGCTCTCGCTCAAACTCGCCGAGATACACCGGAAGGGAGAGTCGCCCACTGGCAGTTCGGCTTCACGTCGTCACCTGCGACGGCACGACGCCGCATACAGTCGATGGCAGGACAGCTGTGCCGAGTTCTTCGCGCGGCTGCTCCAGAGCGTTTGCAAGCTTGACACGGAGGCGAACGGTCGATGGCCAGGGATGGAGCTCGCGCTCCTGCAGCTGGTCGACACGGTCATTCCCCGGCTCATGGACAGTCTTACGCACAAGGGACAGCCCGTAGAGCCCACTATCATACACGGCGATCTATGGGAACCAAACCTTGGTACTGACCACAAGACAGATAGGCTCCTCAGGTACGAATGCAAGCTCGTACTACGCACAAAATGAGATGGAACTTGGCTAGTGTATGTTACTCCCAGCTCTTCCCGTTCCAGAGAGCATTTCCATACTTTGGACACTACCTTATCTCCTGACACGTAAGTGACCAAAAGGAGTGCCGACTTCTGCTCTAGCCTGCGATCACCGGTCTACATCCAGAAGTCCCTGGAGCACTATCCTGCGGCCGAGCCAGTAGAAGAGTTCGACAATCGCAACCGGCTCTAGTCTCTCAAAGAAACAATCAACTACAGTGCTGGCCATCCGAACTGTATCGTGCGGCAGAGGTGAATGGCACCAACCTACCACAGTTTTGACAGTAACGCTGTTGGTTTTCTGACCTTTGACGCGTTAGACAACGCGTATAACAACATGTCGGGTGTTACCTTTGCGAGAAATATGCTCCCATCGACGGCATCGACAAGTACGATCTTCAGAAGGATCCTTCCGTCACAGGCGCTCGGGTTGTGCTGACCTTCGCAATACCGGAGTAGTGAGCGAATGGCAATAGTAAGGTAGCGTCTGATTCATGGTGGCGCCTGAGCAGTCTCACATGAAAAAGGCGACTTCAGGGACTTTACCAGAATGGCAACCGCAACTCATTATTCACTGCCAGGGTGTATTTTTCGTTTAGTGAATAGCCCCCTAGCTCATGCGTCGCACTATCAGCGTTGACATCTGACTGGCAATGTATCCGATGATTGGGGGTGTAGTCCAGTGGTTCAGGACATCTGCTTCGCAAGATCCTCCTAGTTCTGAACAGCAGAGGGTCCCGGGTTCGAATCCCGGCACCTCCAATTTTGCTGCCTCCACATTGGACGTGCTGCTTGCACGATGGAGCCTCGTGTCCAGCACACTCCCATCGAGACTTGCGAAGATCTCTATTCTGGGGACTACCACAACAGCTGGGTCTATGTACACCTGGGTCGCGTCACCACCGGAACTTCCTCTATCTCTAAGCTCTAAGAGAATCTCGTCCTGCTTCGCCTCTTCGTCCCAGTCTCCATCAGTAACAGTAGTATCATGGGTCATTCCTTCATCATCCCTGCAATCTCTGCCTCGCTTTTCCCTAGCCGAGTCAATGGCGTTGACCATTAGCCGCGAGGGCCTACACACGGGCTCGATGCGGAGGTTGCTTGGCCTCAGCGTGGCCGCTACTCAAACGGTCCGACTCGCGGCTTTGTACCACGATCCCCCGACGAGCACCGCATATACAGCGTGTGCAAGCGGCTTCCAGTGTATCATCCATGCCAGGAAGACAGTGAATCTCCTTGTGCTCGGCATGCATCATGAGGATTGACTGCCAGCGAAGAGCTTTAACCACCATGCAGCGTCGAGACGAACAGAATTTCGTCACCGTTCTGTATCTCGTAGGCCTCTTCGCCCTCGAGCTCCCAGTCCGCGTCGTTGATCAAGACCAGTATCCCGGGACGGCTGTGGGGTTTTAGTATCATGAACAGTTCACTCCGAGGTTCGCGCAGGACGAAGACCTTGGGAAACAACAGGGCGGCTCGATGAGCCACCCTGAGTGCTGGGCAGATGACTAGGAAAGAGACAGGCATACACTTGGTTGTTGAGGACAAATAGCTCCTTCCTAGGGTCCTTCATCACGTTCTTGACGAGGTAGTCAACGAGAAAGGCGATGTTGATGGGCTTGCCACGGTCGTTAGTGGTTGGGATGGAAAGGACGTGGCGCTTTTGATTCGAGAAAAGCATCTCGAGCCCGCCGCTGTGACGTGTCAGTACATGTCTCACGATATGGAGGCCTAAAGCCTGAGAAGAGTTGCTATGGTGACTCACGAGAACTCGACATTGATCCGCAGTTTGGGACTCTCAGTTTGGGTTGCCATCGTTGCTGAGTGAGTGAACTTCGAAGACCGGTAGATGCTCCTCGACGTACAATTCAAGGCTGGTCAAGTCACATCTGTTTGCCAGCAAAGGATATCCAGCGGTGTCGATTTGCTGTCGTCGCCATTCAGTTTGCGGTGGGAGAAATTGTGGGTTAAAGATCGTATTCGCACTGTGCGCTGCGGCTGCAACAAGCGCGGAAAACTCAATGCACACTGTGCTAATCGACTTTCAACAACCGCCAACATTGACTGTGTGTCACGCAGCAGCACAGTCGCAAGACATGATAAGTGCTCGACAATGGGAGAGGCAAAGCTAGAGGTTGAGATCGGCTACCTGTCCGCCGGCGCCAACAGGCAGACAGGTGTTGCGGACTGGGACCAGGATGGCACCCTCGCCTTCGGGGCGGACTCGAACATCTGTCTCTGGAGACCCACGGTAACTATCATTCAGACATGCTTGTTTACCCAGAGAGACTCATTCATTGACATCGCTGCTAGGACCCAGAAGACAGAGGTGTAACAGCCATGCTAAGCGGTCACTCCGAGACGGTCAAGGCTGTAAAATTCCTGAGCAACAGCCCAACCGAGGATATCTCCTATCTGGTATCCGGCTCAGATGACAAGACTCTCAAGCTCTGGGCTCTCAGTACCAAGGACGGGAGCTACTCATGCGTCCAGACAGTCCAGGACCACACTGGTGCCATCAACTGCATAGCAACCCTGCCTCGACCGCGTGACACCTCTTCAAGGTGCATATTCGCGTCAGGGGCAGCCGACGCCACCATCAAGATATGGGAGCTGACCTCCGGCAAGATCAACCTCCTCCAAACACTCAAGACAGCCCCCAAATTCTTTCCCCTGGCTGCAGCCCTCCACCCTCTCAACCAAGACCAAACCTCCTTCGTCCTCGCCGTAGCCGGCACGCGAGACATAATCCAAATCTTCGTCACGGAACCCGCCGCCTCCACCCCAGACTTCAAGCTCTCCGCCACACTGACCGGCCACGAAGGCTGGATCCGCTCCCTCGACTTCGTGCACGAGTCCGCATCCGCAACCTCGGACATCCTCCTCGCCTCCGCCAGCCAAGACAAGTACATCCGTCTCTGGCGCCTGCACCACGGCTCATCCCTGCCCGCCGCACCGGCAGCCGGCTCGGATCCTTCGCTGGGTGCCTATCTCCCCGGGAAATCGCCGTCCAACAAGGCGCACCGGTTCAAGTCCGGAGGAGAGGACTACTCCGTTACTTTCGAGGCGTTGTTGTTGGGCCACGAGGATTGGATCTACACAGCCAAATGGCACCGCACAGCCAGCAAACTGGAGTTGCTGTCCGCCTCCGCCGACAACTCCCTCTCAATCTGGGAAGCAGACCCTTCCTCTGGCATCTGGATAACCTCCGCCAGGCTAGGCGAAATCTCCCGCGAAAAGGGCGCCACGACAGCAACGGGCAGCATAGGCGGGTTCTGGACCGGTCTATGGTCTCCGGACGGGTCTACAGTCGTAACGCTAGGACGAACAGGTAGCTGGCGGCGCTGGGACCGTCGGACCGACGACGACACCTGGGTTCCGGGCCTAGCCGTATCAGGCCACACCAGGGCAGTAACCGGCCTCGCCTGGTCCAGAGACAGCGGGTACCTCCTCTCCACCAGCTCGGACCAGACGACGCGACAGCACGCCGAGTGGATCGTCGGCGGCGGCGACGGAAAGAGGAGAGAGAAGCCCACCTCCTGGCACGAGATGTCTCGCCCGCAGATCCACGGGTACGACCTCAACTGCATCGACACCCTGCCCAACGACACCTTCGTCTCGGGCGCGGACGAGAAGCTCATGCGCGTCTTCTCCGCTCCCAAGGCCGTGGCGAGGCTCGTCGCCCGCCTTACGGGCCGCGACGCGTCCGAGGCGCAGCTGGAGGCGCTGCCCGCCGAGGCGGCCGGGATCCCCGTCCTCGGCCTGTCCAACAAGGCCGTCGTCGACGTCGACGGACAAGACGTCCTCCTCCCTAACGCTCCCGAGGAAGGTGCCGAAACCCAGACTCCCGCTTCTTCATCATCAAAGGCGTCCCTACTGGACGCCCACGCCTCCCTCCGCCCGCCGCTGGAAGACCTCCTCTCCCGTGCCACCCTGTGGCCCGAGACGGAGAAGCTGTACGGCCACGGCTACGAGCTTTCGTGCCTGGCGGCCTCGCACGACGGGACGCTGGTGGCCAGCGCGTGCCGCGCGAGCAGCGTCAACCACGCCGTCGTGCGCGTCTTCGAGACGGCGCGGTGGACCGAGGTCCGGCCGCCGCTGGCCGCGCACTCGCTTACCGCTACGAGGGTGAGGTTCGCGGGGGACGACGGCATGTTGTTGAGTGTCGGGAGGGATCGGCAATGGGTTGTTTGGCGGCGGTGCAAGGAGGGGGAGGGGAGGTATGAGTTGTTTCAGAGCGAGGCGAAAGGGCATTCGAGGATGATTCTTGATTGTGCTTGGGCGCTGGTAATGGAGGGGATGAGGGTGTTTGCTACGGCTGGACGGGATAAGAGTGTTAAGATATGGGTTGGGCGGGGCGAGGGGAAGTTTAGCCTGGGAAAGGCGGTGCCGTTCGAGGGGCCGGTGACGGCTGTTGATTTCTTGGGCAGGACGGGGAGGGACGGCGGGCTGGTGCTTGCCGTTGGGACAGAGGGGGGCAAGGTTGCGATTGTGAGGTTTCAGGTAGGGGAGGAGGGGGTTGGGGAGGTGTCGACTGAGGCTGTGCAGGGCGAGTAAGTTGATCCTGCTGAAAATCACGGTGATGGGAGATGCTAACATGTGATAGGCTCTGTCTGCCGAAGGCGGTGTTACAGCTTGCGTGGAGGCCGGTTCTGAAGGAGGGTGAGGCCGAGGGGAGCCATGATCTTGCTGTTGCTGGCGAGGATAGCTCGTTGAGAATATACAGGGTCAAGGGATTGTAGAAAACGGCATCAGGGGTTACTCGGCGAGATATGGGATGGATAAGGACTATCATAGCTGGTGGCGAGCCATGTTGGCATTCAGGTTCCCGCGCAGGCATCTCCATGCAGATGGGAGTTGCATGGTCAAGAACAGTGAATGACGCAGTTACAGGGAATGGAGCTGCACAACTATAAACACCGATCAAGTGTTCTATGTGGCTAACCGAGTCATCCTTGCCCGTTTCCCATTCATGCACGAACGCGTTCCTGGAGATCCCGTCCTAACTCTAGCTCCGTGTCTAACTCCGTGTTCGATCCTGGCTCTGACTCTGGCTCTTCTGCAGCAGGATCTTCATAGCGCTATACATCAGCTGCTGAATTCCCACAAACCCCTTTTCCTCAAGATGACGCAGAACCGCAACCCGATACTCCTGCCACGTCAGATGCAGCCCGCCGCCATTCCTGAGGGCAGCGAGCGACGTCTGCGTGACCGGCCCGCCGTGGCGTTGCCGCAGCGGGTCGTGACCGGCACCCGTCTCCGCCAGCTCGAGGTCCTCCAGCTCCCTGATACATTCCAGCGACCGCAGACACAGCACCGGCGAGTGCGACAGGTCGAACATGCTTGCCAGCTTGGTGTCCGGGTCGACCATCACCGCGTATGCCTCCAGGGCCTGCGTGACAGTGGGGAAGACATGGCAACCCTGGGCATTGGTGTCGGACGAGCTGAAGGCCCGCACGCGCCAGAGGCAGTTGCAGATGTCCATCAGCAGGCCGTTGAAGAGCCTGAGCAGGACGTTGTCTTCGACTGAGATCCCCTCCGAGCGCGACATGATCGTAGCCAGACCGCGCTTATAGGTTGCGACTACGTCGCAGACGCGCGAGACGACGGCGAGGGAGGGGCTGAAGTGGAGGATGTAGATTAGACTGCGGCGGGGGAGGGTGAGGCGCACAGTCCCAAGGAGGTCGGGGTGGGCGATTAGGGTTGCTGTGACCTCGAGGAAGTCGAGGATGGCGAGATGAGCGGTTGTCTTGTTAGACAGGGGGGACTGAGAGATGGCGAGGGCGAGGGTATGCACATGCTCGACTAGGTCAGCGACGGAGGAGAGGTCTAGGGAAGACTTGTCTTCGGTGGACAAGAGAGTTACGATCCAGTTGCGGAGGAGGGAGGTGTAGAAGTTGAGGAGGACGAGTAGTGTGTCTGATGTGCCTGATACAAGGCAGTTCTCCAGTGGTTGTAGAATCGTATCATAGAGCCCTGACTGATGTTAGGGTGATTGAGCGACGCACTGAAAACCCGGGGCGGCGGCTTACGCTTGAATGGTTTCATGGGAGTGAAGGATAGGGCTTTGAGTACGGCCTCGCGACGGTCTACACCGTTCCAAACTCTGAAGAGCACACAGAACAGATTCAGCGGAGGCGAGCTCTGGGACATGGTGTCAGTGAATGGGCCGTGGGGTTGGTTGGTTGAGAGGCCTGACATACCTTCGTGGCCGCGACGTGGTCCTGCAGTACCTCGACAACGTCCAGCAAGACGTCCACACCCGCATCGCCAGTTATCACGTCCGTCGCGCATGCTTTCACCCAGTTGTTGACTCTGGCGGAAGCCTCGTTGTCGGGTCTCAGAATCATGAGCTTTTGGAGAAGAGGGTCCGCCAGCACAGCGACGAGTTGGCTGGGAAGCTCAATCTTCTCCAGGTTGCGGACGAATGCGTCGGCATTGTCGATTTCCTCCAGTGTTACGGAGTCCTACCAAAATCAGCAATCGTCATTCGAGACCTATCCACGACGGAAATAGACAGACCTCCTGAGCGTGAAGGGTGCGGACGGTTGGCAGGTTTGAGGCTTGTCCCTTCATTTGCTTGCTCAACAAGTGATTAACCCGAAACCCGTTCCTGGGGCCGGCGTCACCGACCCTGGCCCTTGATCGGTGGTCTGCTTGTATGTCATCAAGCCTCGAACGCCACTGCGGATCGGGATGCTGACCAGGTGTTATTTATGATTCGTGGTCGGAGGTTTGCAGGATGCCTCTCACTTTGAAAGCCGCGGCTCTGCCCCTCGTCGCCTCTCCCACAATAATCTCTGGGTAATAGTTCTTGAACACACGCAGCAAGCCAGTCAATGCAGGATCACTACCCGTCTGTCGAGATAGTGCAAGGCTTTTGCATGTGAGCATTGCATTTTCGATACCAGGCAGGGGGGGTGCGCAAGGCAAACTTACACAGCTTGTATCCTGAATGGGCGCACGTGTTTTCGACGCGTGATGAGCGCTAGTACATGACACAGTTGCGGTCTGCCTGTCAGCAGAGAGAGAGAGAGTGGGTGGCTATGGGCACAAACTCACCTTATGGCCGCGGTGTCGAGCAGGTTGAACAAGACCCCATACGCTTGCGAGAGTGTCTCTGGCCTTTCCAAGACGTGATACACCATGACAAGCCACCGAAGCAAGTGGCTCTGGATTGTCAGGGACGGCTTGAGCTCACCGTGCCCCAGGCATCCGACAACGTTCAGAACAGCATCGCCGGGTACTTTGGTCGCCGGGTACAGATTCCGCACAACGGCTGCGAGACTGGCTTGGTCCAGATGGCCCGGATGGGTTACCAACCCGACGAGACGCACAAGGTCGTCTGGCAGAGCCCCATTCTCGTACAGCAATTCCGCGAGTCTCTCTACTGTGGGTTTGATGGGAATCGCGCGCCGCTTTGCCGGCAGCTTGGATGCTGTTACCTTGGTTAGCGAGTGATTCGATTCCTGTGGTGATGGAAACATCGTCACCTTGTACGACGTCACCTATAAGTTCTCTCTGCACGTCCGCCATCATTTGATTTGCTGCGGGTATCACGATGAGGCTACATAACCTCAACGTTGGATGGTGTCTAAGTGCTGCGTAGGAGCGGATCTGGTGAGACGCGTCCAACGCGCCGACGGGTTGAGGTTGATGTTGTATCCACTTTGATGAAAGCGCCGGAGCATGTGGGGCCGTAACCCGGAGCGGGGCGTGGTTTTCCCTGCCCGATCAGGCCGATGTTGTTGCCGGCATCATCGTTCTTGACACCTCAGTACACAGTATGTGACTTGCTGATCCCGTCAATTGACCATCACCGCATGAGACAGAGCCATACAGAGATGTTTCACGCCGGCAGAGTCAGGTCGTCGATAACTTGCTGTAGGGGTTTCCTCGGTTAGAGGCATATTCCACATTTCCATCCAGATTGAGTCTACAGGAGCACTTGAGATCAAGCCAGTCCTCCGCAGCGTTTTAAGCTTGCCGTGCTCATTACACGGACCTTCATGTTCTGAACAGGCCTTCTGTAAGGTAGCCTCAAGCTCCATTGGCTGTGCCTCTGCCACCCTCCCGTCCTTTTCTCCACTCCGTCGATAAGCTCTGAGCAACCCCCACCGTGTCTTCTCGATTTATTTATGCGACTCGCGTCAAAGCTATGAATCATCGCTCTTTCATCTTGTCCTGTCCAGCATGGTTACACAGCAGTGGCGCGGGGTACGCTCTGCTCCCGGGACCTTCCTGAGCGCTGTCCGGACAAGTGTGGGACAGATAACGCTCTCGCAGTGTCAGATCTTGCAGGTCAAACGAGCTTCCTGTTTGTTGATCATCTCGGACAGTGTCCTGTGATTTTTTTTTTTTTTTCCTGAGCGAGTTACTCCGACGATTGCCTTGTCGAGGTTCGCTTGCTGTTATCAAAATCCAGAAGCTGCTTTTAAGCCGGCGATATGTTTTGCCTAGACCATCACCACCGAACCACCCCTCTATTCCGAAGAAGAGTTGTCGTCGCACCATATTTTACTACTTTCGCTAACGGGAATAAAGCCAGACCCATGCGTCGACGATGTGTTATTCTCTCGTGCATTACTATCAATCAAGCTCGAGCCGCTCCCTAATATAGGAAGTTCCTTCGGAGAGCCATGTTGACTTTTGCGCTTATATCGCACCCCCTCCTTCATAATTATCCCCTCTTGTCCTTCCCCAAACCCAGCCATCCACAGCACTGCCAACCCATTCTGTTGTGCCACCCACGCCGCGATGCACTCTGTGGAACAGATTATCATTTTCGCGGTAATCCTGGCGTTCCACAAATGTAGGGGCGCACAAGTACGACTGGTGGTCAGCAGCATGCTTTCAAGCGCGGTCAAGCTGCCTGGCCTGGCAGCAGCCTCAAAATCCAACCGGGAGACAGTTTTAACGGTGCCAAACATCTCTCCTGTCTCGCTGGCAGGTAGCTTGCCGGCTTATAATCAGGCATTGGGGCAGGGCATCCACCAAGCACAGAATTGCATGGAGGACTTCTCATCATGCTTTCTGACACAATATCAGGGCAAATCTTCTTGTGCAACCCCAGGCTGCATTCTCAAACCCTACACCCCAGACAATCGGCTTCTTTTCCCAGCCAATCAGCACACGTTGCCTCAAAAACATCATATGCAAAGCTTGACAACGTAGCTGGCGTCCAGTGGGCGTATGCACCGCAAAATGGCTCTCTGTTCTGTCTAGCCGCCACAAACTGGCCTGCCCATACGTAACCACGCCTGTCGGAGCCTGGGTTAGACGCAGCTGGAAGCACAGCACGCCCGTCGGTGTAACGACCGAGCGCGCAGTACTTGGAGCAGGAGCAACGGGACGGCATTTGAACCACAGGTTCCCCTCCAGTAGCTCACCACAGGCCTGCTCCAAACAGGGTTTGATGTCCTTTGAAAAAATCGCACATAACTCCTGTAAGTGCTCACTCATATGGCTCTAGATACCCTCAGCTAAACAAGCTCCGTTGCTGATCTTGGTAGGTCGCATCCTACGATCCCCTGAATCGCCAAATCCTTGTATCACCCCCATTCTTGACGGCTTATCAGATCTCGCTTACCCCCGTCGCGTGCCCTATTGGCTCTGCGCATATCCTCCACAACAAGCACACAGTCTTCTCCCAGTGCTTGCAGAGAGGCCTGGGGCTGAACGGCTGAGCATATTCACGCCTCGGGGCTCCCGCCTCCACCGTGAGCAGCCGGGCGCCAGTTAGTGTGACCTCAGTAACACCGACTTCCTGGATCAAGTTCCAAGTTCCACCGGCAATTGCGTGTTTGCTGTCGTGGTTATACAACAATCTGCCGCCTGCTGCCCTACGAGACAAATAAGCGGCGTGGCAATCCTCCCGGAAACCAGGCAGCCAGGCAGGACGAGCCTCGCGTTCAAAACGCTGACTGAGCCTTGCGACCCAAGAATCTTGCGGTTGTATGAAACAAGGCGCAGTTCCTTGTGAAAAGTCTACTGAGTCTGCTTCTTCTAGGCGATGGTCACAGGACTTCAAGATGTCAACCGGCATCGATTCCGCCGCTTCACCTCGGTTGGATAGTTCGAAGCGCAAAGGAGCAGTGCTTGTCCGGGATACTCAGTCATGTCTTCCGCTCTCCAAGACGCTCAGAGAAGGCGACCTGGTCCTGATACTAACACCGGTTGTTGCGCCTCTTTCACCGCCTCCAGCAGCAAAGGGCGTGACTAGCGATCCTTTTGAGCCACTTGGGAGGGCTCTGGCTAGACACCATGCCTGGATACGCCATGTCCCTTACACAGCACGCGGTGGCATCACGAGTACCCATGTTGCTTTTATCAAGAGGGCAACGACCGTAGTGTTTATCATTTCCGGGGCCTCTTCCCAGGGACAAACCCCACAGGTTGAGATGGCGGAGATGGCGCGTGCCATCGGGGAAAAGCGACCCTTCATCGTCGCTGCGTGTTCCAACATCGAAGAACTGGGCCTTCTGGAGGCTGGCTTCCCAACTATCGTCCAGGTATCGAACTATTCGCCTAGCGAGCTGGAGTCGGCAGCAGAACTGTTGTTCGGGAAGTCCGCTCCGCCACCAAGTACGGGACCGAAGCTTCAGAGCCTAATGGTAGCGCCAAGAGAATGGAAGGTTGAGGTCTGGAGAGACTGGCACTCGATCGATTCGGTGTACGAATTGTGGCTCGAATGTATACCTCGCAAGTTCCATCTCAGCCGGATCTGCCTACAGTCTCTTCTCAGGCGGGAGGGATACGCCGCGCACTTCGTCGTTCGGGAGCCGGAGACGCGGGAGATATTGGGGTTTGCCGCGACATACACGACGTACATCGGAAGCGGAGGCGAGAGCTTGATCGGTTCGCTGGCGGCGATTCTTGTCAGACCGTCATTTCGGAAAAGAGGCGTCGGCTTGAGCTTGCACAACCACGCACTACGGCAGCTGACGAGGACGCGCGGCGTCGAGCGGTTGCAGCTGGGGAGCACTTTCCCGCGGCTTCTCTTCGGTCTACCCGTCGACGCGGCGTCGGAGGACTGGTATCGTCGCCGGGGCTGGCGGATGGACGGGCAGGGTCCCGGAACGGGGCAGGAGGTCAGCGACTGGCTTCTTCAAATCGGCGACTGGCTCCCGCGGCCGTTGCCGAGGGCCGACGGGCTGGTGTTTCGGGCTTGCGAACCGGTCGAGTTCGAACCTGTGATGGAGCTAGTGGAGATAGAATCTGCCCGGCATGATAACGTGGGCTGGTTCGATCAGTATGCGAAGCTGACGAATACGCCGCACATCCGGGATATCGTTGTCGGCATCCAGGACGGAACTGTTGTTGCGGCTGCGCTGACATATGTCCCGGACGCGGACAGCCCGATCGCCGAGGACATTCCCTGGCCAGCGGCAATAGGGGACGATGTGGGTGGGGTAACGTGCATCTGCATTACAGGTAACTGCCCCCATCAATGGGCCCCGGTGCAGTAGTAGAGTTACTGACACGGAAATGGTAGAGAGATACAGGCACGACTACATCATGACGAGGTTGCTCAATGCATGCGTCAGCATCCTGTCTGAGCGGGGCATGCGGAGACTGTTTGTCGATGCCGTCAGGAGAGGAGATGAAGGGTTCTCATCGACTGGTACGGCATCTTATGGCGCCATCTTCCAAGTCCTGCCCGCTGACGTTGGCTTACAGGGTTCCAAAAATGGGCGAGTTACAGAGACATATGGCGCAAAGCGTAGATTTGCAGACGTGGCTGGGGCCTCCTGTCTAAAAGCCGAGATCGCCTAGCTCTGTGTTGGGGGTTCATGCGGCCTTTTCCTTCGGCGACCACGACAGTTTCTCTGCTGATGACAGCAACATGCAGTCAATCGCTAGCTTTAACCCGAACTTACAGCAAGACTGGCCAAGCGTTTGCCGGACCGACCATCCCAGCAAAGCGCAACTTACTGCTACAACTGGTAGCAGCGACGTTTCGTTTTCCGACAACCGGCCTCTGAACAGCGCCAGGATGGCAATCCTGTGCCAACGGATGCAGCCGCCTGGAATCGGATCCTACGGGCACTGGCACCTCACCGCTCTAGCGGAAGGCTGTTTAATCTGGCCGCGACCGGAGCCGCTTTTTCGGTCCAGCTCGCGCTTTCTGACAACTGAGATCAACTGTCGTGCCGAACAGAATGGTTACCATGCTATTCTCCTTGCGCCCAACGTCTGCCGCTATGTCGAAGTACCAGAGGAACCGATCGACATACCGACCTCGTCATCGCTCCATCGGAAATGCCATCCGGAGGTGAGACGGAGCAGGATGGACTCGAGTACCGACAGGGACATCATGGCTCGCCGGTATCCGGCAGCCAATGGGAACTGGCTGCTTAGAGCTTACGGTCAACACGTATCTCATGTCTTTGGAAGGAAGAAGCCGACTTCCGCTCATCGAAGAGAAAGCCCTCCGGAAATCTTCCAATAGCGCGGGTGGAAACAGCAGTTTCCATCTACTCTCTATACCAGACCAGAGACTAGCAGTTCCAGCCGTGGTGCGCCAGGCTGGTCTTCGCAGCTTAGGTAACCATCCTCTTTGCCCATGCTCGCTAGCAGAGGTCTTCCATGACCACGCTATCCCGCCCTGGTGTGCACTACCCGCTGTGAGAATGTCCCAGTTTCGTCCGCTCTTCCGTGTGCTTCCCGGAGAACTACCTCATGGACATATACAGCTCCCATTGGACATACGTAGTTGAGTGCCACCAGAATCACCCGCTCTGCATGTCCAACAAAGCTTTGCGTCGTGCAGCTACATGCGGGTGGACAGCCTGTTGGTCGCGGACGCACAATCTATTTTGTCCTACATCAGCGCCTTTTAGCCGACGAGCGCCGTACCGTAGTGATCAGAAGAAAGGTCTGCCTGATGGAATGTCCAGTTGTGATGAGATATTGGCGCGGGAGGACATCCCGTCAACGGTATCGCGCTCTTAGTACAACCTTTATGTGCATCGCAACCACAACGTCCGTAACCCGTGGTTATATAGCGGCTATACCTTCCTCACGGTCGATTCTGTGCCACGAGGCTGCATACCTTACCCTTCACGTCGGCCATATGCATACAATATGATCAGAACGATCAAGTCTCCCCATGTCAGACCTGTCGAGACTCACTCGTTATCACTGATGCTAACCCACACGCCATAGCTCACCCCTGAAACCATAGTTTCCAGTCCTCTTCATCTCACCTGAGGTGTTCCAGGGGCAGCTATCTTACCTCGCTGCGGCCGACATGGCACATCTAACCTGCGGGTCGGGTTACACGACATGAGCTCAACAAAACCGGCATCTGAGCTTTTTATACGATCGACTGCCAGTCCATCCACGCATATACGCCTTCCACAACCCGGCTTCGCCTGCCAGGTTATATCCACCGGTATTTCCCTCACCGCACTGGCCTGCACTTGGGGTCCTCACCAGTCGCTTCACCTTGGGCTGTCCTTCGCATTTATACCCCGGAACCGGTAATGCGATCTCCGCAGGAGAGAGGAGCGGTGAGTAACGTCATCACCAATTCGTCCTCATACCCGCGCCGGGATACCGATGCTTAACAATCAACTATACAGGTGAGGAATAACGCCACGTATAGTCGGCCTCACGGTTGCACCGGTCCGCGTCCGACAACGGACCGGGACAACATGTTTCTGCGATCGTGGCACAGAGTTGGCTTCGCACATCCTTTGTGCCCCGACGGCGGAATCTTCCCTCTCCGTGACGTGGCCTGCACAAGTTGCGTACCATGCTTCGGTCGACATCCGACCGGAAACCCGGGACAGACATACATTCTGTATGTGCCGTGATGTGCCGCGCTTTTTTGCGTTCCAATCCGAAAGTCAATTGAGAATGTGTCAACTGAATTCTCTTATTGCTCCGCTTCGTGATGGACACCCTTCTCAAGGAACGCATGGTTTCCGTGAGGCTCCAGAGCGAGAGGAGCTCCAATACCACACCACAAGCTAAGACACCACAGTACCTCGTCAACATGGGCAGCTAATCGCTACATCACCTGCTCTTGTGACAGACCTGACGGACCTGATGGGCCGTCAATAGAGGGAGTGAAATGGCAAAAACGTACAGCACCAGGGATTCCCCGGTGGTCACCCACCCGAGTACTAGTCTAGCGATCGTCTGCTTATCGAGGGGAGAGCGGACGGGATCCCGAGTTCTCAGACGTCTATGGCCGTACGTGATAGGTGAAGGACTAAGCAGTGTTTATAAAAGCTCTGTCCTTTGGACGGCTTACTCGGAGGCAACACGAGCAATGAGAGTCCCTTTTCCTGTCTGCGATAGCCAGTAAGACCGTCACTCTTGTTGCATTGAGACAGAATATGATGTCCAGGACCGACGTATCAGCCATCCTATTGCCTAGACTTTTTAGAATCCGTGTTAAATGGACTCGTGTGTTGCGACACCGTGTTAAATGCCACCCTGGGTATCATGTTAAAACTCCAGTCCCTTTCCGCCTTTTCTTTGCCGATCCCATGTTGAACAAACAGCCTCGACTCTTCTTTTCTCGTTCAATCCACCCATCTCTCTAGGCACGGACACGGTCCTCGGCTTCAGGGGTCTGCCATCTACCTCTCATCGTCCAACTTGGCCCTATACTCCTGCCCATACCCTCCCACAGCCATATTGCCCCCGTAATCGTACGTCTTCCCCTCGGACCCGCGCTTATTCTGGCTCCTCGGGCCCCGAGCCACCAAATCCGCCTTCAGCCACCCCAACACCAGCTCTCCAAGCCGACTATTCCCCGTCTCCCGCTGCCTATCCTCCAAGCCCGCCAGCATCCCCTCCGCCTCGCCCCACTCCTTGACGGTGCCCAGATGCATATGCACCAGGTGCGTCGGCCAACCCGCCAAGTTATCGAGGATATGCGTCGCGTAGACAATCGTACACTCCCGCGTCTCCGTCTCCCGCCGCAGCCACCCGAGGAACTGCGCCCGCGAGTACACGTCGAGGTCGACCGTGATCTCGTCGAGGAAGAGCACCGTCCACGGCCGCACGAGGCCCATGGCGAGCTGGACGCGCCGCCTCTCGCCGTCCGACACCGCGTGCATCCGCCAGGCGGTGTCGATGTCCAGCACGGCGACGAGCTCGTCGCGGCGGTCCGAGGAGCTCGTCGACGCCGATGTCGGTGCGGACGATGGCGTTGAGGACCCACTCCAGCCCGAGGTAGGTCACGCCCTCGAGGCCCTCGGCGAAGGGGTCCTTGCCCGACACGGAGATGGTGTTGCGCGGGGCGAGGCGCTTGCCGGCTAGGAGGCGGAGGAGGGTGGTCTTGCCGGCGCCGTTGGCGCCGATGAGGAGGGTGCGCGAGCGGGGCGGGAGCGAGAGGGAGATGTTGGACACGCCGGTGGAGCGGTCGGTGAAGGTGTAGGTTAGGTTTGTGACGCGGATGGAGGGGGGGTTTTGGGGGGCCATTTTTGCTTGGTGATGGTGTGGTGTGGTGTGATGAGGGGTGGGTAAAGGTATACAGTGAGAAAATCGGAGGTGAGATGTGCTATATATGTGACGGGTTTGCGATTTTTGAAAGTTTCTCCCTGTTCTATTTTGATCAGCCCTGTTGCAAGACTGACGAGCGAAGGATACACAGTAGTCGATGCCGATGCTGCTTAATGTGTCATCACTGTCGAACTTGCTGATGCGATCGCGCGTCCCTTGACAGCAGTGGAGTCGACCATGATAGGGTCAATTTCCCCGCAGTATTCCGTCGGGGATCCACTGTCACCGCTTAGTGCTTGCTCCCTTACCTCCTGTCCTCCTGCATTGAAACCATCACGAGCAGCACCTTACAGGACTGTGTGCGATTTGAAGATGACGGGAGCAAGTCTCTCCTTTTTGATGCGTAAGGTGAGTCGTTTTAAGAGGTTGATCAGGCCCCTACAGGCTAAGAAATATAGCAACCAACAAAAGAAACTCCAAACCGTCATCTTTTTCCATCATCGTAACCCGGCATCAGTCGTATGCTCATAGACCTCTGCCCCCAACCCCCATCCCTGCCCCAAGCGTCGCCGTCCACCACTCCCTAAGCAGCAGGACTAACCACAATCCGATCGGCGTTCACCACCGCCGTCCCGGCCCTCAGCGCCGCCAACTGCGCCGCCGTACAGCGGCTCGGGAAATTGTTCAGCGGCGCCGCGTCGACGTAGCACTCTGCCGGTCCCTGCGACGGAACGACGGCCGAGGTGCCCACATTCCTGATGTTCTTCGGTCCCGTAGTGGCGTACCCGCCGTTGGCGATCTGCAGGCCCGTCGCGGCGTCGAGGCCGAAGATGGTGCGGGCGAAGAGCGCGAGCGCGACGGCGGGCTGGTAGTAGGGCACCTCGTGCCCGGACTGGAAGACGCGCGAGAAGGAAAAGGAGCCCACCTGCCGGACCAGCCCGCCGTTGGGGGAGAAGGGAATCTTGATGTCGGCGTAGCCGGCGTTGGAGAAGGTGGCGTTCTTGCTCCAGGGGATGGCGAGGGAGACGTACTCCCCGCCGAACCAGTTGGCGCGGTAGTCGCGGTCGCCGTGGATCAGGGCCACCTTCACGCCCGCGTCGAGGAGGGTGGCGATGGGCTTGAGGTAGGACCGCGCGTAGTCGGCCGACGCGAAGAAGGCGTGGTTGACGATCGGGGAGGTCTCGGAGAAGTTGACCCGGGCCCCGAGCGCCTGCTGCACCCAGGGGTTGTTAAGGTAGCCGATCGCGTAGGGGGGCGGGAAGGAGTCGGGGATTGTATGGCCTATGTCGAAGGGGTTGCGCTGGGGAATAAGGGTTAGTGGGTGACCCGCAGCGCGGGAAGGAGGAAGATATACTTACGCCTTTTGTGACCTCGCCAGGGATTTCGACAAAGGCTAAGCCGTAGTTGATCGCGTCGACGCATTGGCTGTTGATGCTGGCGTTATTGGCATAGTTATTGGGGTCATACTGCGCCTGCAGGGCGATGCAGGCGAGGGTCTGGTCGCGGGCGCCGCCTGGATTGTAGTAGGCGTCGAGTGCGTCGGCGGCCTGCTGCGTGGAGAGGAGACTGATATTGTAGGTGTTATTGACCGCAAACTCTGGGTAGGCCGGCGCCTGGACCAGCAGGTCGATGACGCCGTTGAAGACGCCGACGGAGTTGACACCGATCTTGTTCTGCTTGATGAGCTCCGTTGCGATAGCCGGGGCGTAGAAGCCACCGCTGGGATTCTGTTAGCCTGGAGGTCATGATGGTAGGGAGTTTATGCGGGTGACTTACTATGACTGCGACCAGAGGTTGATATTGTCACGCTTGTAAGCGGGATTCCTTTTGAAGTCGTCAGTCATGCCTTCATTCCCGTCTCACCTGGATAAGGGGTAACTCACTGCTGCCCCCAAAGGTCCAGGAAATGTGTCACCGCCCTCGCAGCGATAGCAGTCGTGTTCGCCGTCTTCTTCATATCCTGACTGCCGAACTTGCCAGGCCTGTAGGTAACATTCCCCGGGCCGCTAATAGGACCGGGAGATACCTCCGCCTCAACCATATCACGGTACCCAGTCGTCACATTATCGTACGAGAATCCCGTCTGCACCGGCTGGTCGAGGTACAGCATGTTGCTGAAGTTGTTCCAGCTGAACAGGTTCAGCTCCGTGCTGTTGCTGTCATGCTTCACCTTGCATGGCCCGTTGTGACCGCTCACAGCCTGGTTGACCGAGGCCATCCCGGGACCGCCTTGCAGCCATAGAGTCAGCGGCGCAATTTCCGGGAGGACGCGGGATTCGAAGAACCAGAAGAAGAAGCTGGCGTCGTAGGGCTGGATGCCTGGGTCTGCGGTTGCCGGGACGGTGATATAGCCCGAGAAGGACTTGACGCCAGGCGTGAGCTCACAGACTTTGGCCTGTGAGGAAGTCGTCAGTGAAGTGAGGGTGAGGTGAGCGTGACAAGGTGTGGCAGTACGGCTGGACAGAGCAAGGTGATGAAATGGGCGAGTAAGGCAGCGAATCGGGGAATTTCCTTGGCTCAGCTGAACTTACGGGTACCTGCTGGAAGCTCAGCGTTACACCAGGCTCGCTACGCGATTCGATCACAGTGGGAGCGGCATGGCAGCCGAAGGGGAGACTGGCCAAGAGGGCGGCGAGGGCAGCCCCTGTGACAGTGCGGATCATGCCGGTCATTGCTGCGGTGAACACGTGGAGGAGGAATCCGTCCGGTTGGTTGGATCTGTGTGACTGCGAGTGTGACTTAAAAGAGTGACCAGTATCCCGCTTTATACCAAGCAAGCAAGGTGAGTGTGACCTTGTTCCGGGCTTCTGGAAGGTGTGATAGAAGGAGGCATCGTGGTTCAAGTAGGATGGGATTCGCTATTCATATAGCTATTCACTCCTCGATAGGGTAACCGAGAATTGACCTCCATTCCTCTTGCCTGAAGCGTGGAAGCCTTCTGACATCTCATCTGGAAGGCGCATTGACCGTGCCCGGCAGGTCAAGTTGGTGGTGGTGGCGGTGGTGGCATTTCTACGGACGGATGTGACTTGTCCATTTCGGGGTCTGAATAGGGAGTCTTACAATAAAGTCAATAAACGGTAAGCTACTGCACGACATTCGCTGCTAGAGCCAACCTACCAACAAAATTGGATGCTTCGCCCTGCAGGTTCCAAACCCGGCAGCCAATACCGTCCCTTGGGTCAGTGACTGTGTCTCAGCAACAGATCCTGCGGCCGAGATGCTGCTTTCCAATAGCATGAGGAGTTATCCGAAGCCGTGAATGCGGCCCGAGTTGGGAGTGTGTGGTAGCAACGCCAATTGGGGCCCGAAACACGGGAAGAGACCATCGGGGACGACCGACGGCTTTCCGAGACTGGTGAGGGAATTGATTTGAAGCGCTCAACGTGATACCGGGAGACTGGTCTCGTCGTACATAGGTTGGTTGCTCGCCTAAAGGACGAAGTAGGAAAGACATGAGAGAACACAAACCTACTAAATAGAACAAGTGTAACAAGCACTGAACGCCCAATCATCAGTAATCTGCGCAGTATGAAGGGAAGGTACCCTCTGCTTAAGGTAGTGTCTTAAAAACCAGGATTCAAGACGTGCGCGCCTATCTAGCCTCACTCTCCACCTGACTTAATTCTAAGCTTGGTCGAGCCGACAATGGCTCTTTTCCTTCCAATCGGCAACACCGATCTGTCTCAGACCAGTTCAGATGTGCAGTAGCGGTTGGTATCTGGTGACGCATCTCTTCCTTCGAGGCACTGGACTTCCAGCCTCCCTGCGTCTAGCTGTCGTGCTCGATATGACGCCCTCGCCGCTCCACGGACCAGCTTTGGCACCGTCAGTGAGCGACCATATCATGTCTCCTTGATATTACACCCTTCCCAGAACTGACCAACATCCTCCCTCCCCAACCCCCGCTCATGTGGTCGTACGTGCGTATCATGGACATGCAATGGACTCCGTGCTCCTGCCTTCAGCGGCTCATTGCAGGTATGTGGCGATCACCTGCTTGGCCTCGTCCGACAGACGCTCGTTGGCAAAGTCGGCGATGGCACCTCCGTGCCGCTGGTTGGCCGACTTGAGATACTCGCCCACCCAGCTCTCCACATTCGTAATGTCGGCGAAATCGTCGCGCGGCCCTCGCTTGCATGTGTTGAGCGGCGTGAAGCCAATGCCAAAGCCGATGTCGTCCACATCCGCCTCGGTGATGATCTCGTCACCCATGCCAACCGTCACCTTGGGCGCGTTCTTGAGCAGGTCCAGCAGGTTGTTGCACGTAAAGCCCCATCCCTTCTGGTACCGCTGGGCAAACTGCTGCGACTCGCACAGCGTCTTTGTGAACGACACCACGCCCAGCTTGCGGTCCACAGGCCGGGCAAACTGGCTGGTTGTCTGCAGGATGATGCTGAGGTAGAGCTGCACAAACACGCCCGCCTGCAGCGCCTCGGAATGCTTGATGAAATAGTCGGCCCCATATCCGGCCTCCACTCTGGCCGAGACGAGATGGTAGAACCGGACAAATCGGATCTTGTACGAGTCGGAGGGGTTGGTCTGCAGCTTGTTGAGGATGATCGTCAGCAGGGTGACAAAGTAGGGGTCCAGGGCCGATGCCGGGAAGCTGGCGACGAGGGCCTCGAGGATATCGAAGGCATTCTGCTCCGTCTTCTTGGACAGCAGCAGCTTCTGGAAGATGCCCAGAATTGTCTCCAACAGGTTGTGGGCTTGGATCTCTGCGACAGCCTTCGGGATGATGGCCGTCAGGAACCGAGCGCATCCGGGCACATTGCCGCGCACGTCCCACAGTGCAGGCGTCGTCAACGGCACGAGCAGCGTCTTGAAGTTCTCCGGTAATGGAGCTGACTTGTCGCCCTCGAGAAGAGCGGCAAAGATCTGGAAGACATAGGGCAAAAACTCCGTGACATCTTCGTTCAAGATGTACGAGAACGGCTCCCAGAGACGGCTCTCCAGTTTGCTTGCGTTCGCGGCTCCGCAGTATCTGCGCAGCTGGTCAGCATCTACGGTACGTCCTTTGAATCGTCTTGAGTCTCCGACTTACCTAACGAGTGCACCAATGGCCTCGAAGTGGTAGTAGTAGAAACGGGGATTGCTGGGATTCGCCTTGATCACGTTCATTATCGTGACCAAGTGGTTCAGAATCACATCCAGTATAGGCACCACACCGTCCTTGATGACAATCAGGACTCTCATGATACACCGCATGAGGAATTCGTTCTCCTGCAGCTTGGCAGGCGAAGTGTCCTTCTCGACCAGCACAAACAGATGCTGCAGCAGATCCTTGGCGAACGGCTCAATGTCGGCCCGCGAGAAGAGGTGCTGCCCGTCGTCCTTGGTGAGGTACAGCACCCTCTCCACGGCGATGGCGGCATACGTGTAGACGACGTAGTTGCTCGAGCCCAGATTCTTGATGAGCGGGTTGAAGGCAGCTTGCCATTGCTCTTTCGTCAGCTGGCTGCGGAAGTTGTGAAGATACTTGATGGCGTCGACCTTGGAAATGGGCTCGACGCCCTCATCAGCAATGAGATCTTGGGCGACGTGTTTCTGGAAGAAGTCAACCACATCCACGTATTGGTTGACCGTCTTCACTCCCTGGGCGGCAGTTACCGTGCCCTTAGCAGCGATAGCCAGGAACAGGTAGATGGCCGTGTCCTTCGCCTTCCAGTCCGACGCGCCCAGCGACAGGTAGTGCTCGATGTACTTAAACACCACCTGGCTGACCATCAGCTCGAAGTTCTCGAGGAGCTTCCTGAGGAAGTCCGTGGCTGCCCGCCTCCGGGAGTCTGTGTCGGAGCCCTCGAGATCACGGCGGATGAACTCGATCGGCTCGTCCTCAAACAGCTCGATATCAGACTCGCGAAGTGACACATTGGGCAGGATGACCTTTTCAACGATCTGGCCCATGACCGCCTCATCCTTGAAGCTCGCAGCGTGCCGGGGTACCGACGCGATGGCTGTGAGGAAGTTGAGCGCCTTGCTCACGAGGAGGTCGTACCGCTTCTCGGGCCCGACGGAGGACAGCAAACCCCACACAGCGTTCGTAAACTGGTCGGCGAAAGGGCTGAAGTCGTCGTCGAATTTTGTGGTGTAGAGCGTGAGAGCCTCGCAAATGTCCGCTTTGACCGTCTCGACAGGTGTTGCCTCGTCCTCATCGCCATCAAAGAGCGGGTTTGTGTAGGAGAGGTATTTGAGCAGGATCGTCACTATCTGGCCAAAGTTGGACTCGATGACGGGCGGAAGGTCCTGACACGAGAGATCGTAGAAAATCCTAATCAATAGACTCATGGCGTCGAACCAGCCCTTGAGACCCGCTTGGTTGTCCTTGTTCGCATCGATCTGCTTGTCCACTACACCGAGCATCTGGACAAACGGCTCTCCGAAAATGCTCAGCACGTGGTTGATCTCCTCGTACAGCTCATTAGACTGAAACAGAGGGCGCCAGCGCTGGAAGATGGAGTGGGCAACCTCCAACACTCCGTTTGTGACCTTGTAGTCTGTCGGCGACAGCCTGCTGACGAGATCTTGCGTCAGGGTATCCCATCTCGTCCAGAAGTCTGAGTCGGCAATCAGGCTGATGGCCTCGCCAAGCTGGCTCTGGAGGCTCGGTGGTGACGAGATCATGAGCCCCACCAGCTCCTGCTTTATGGTTGCGACCTCATCTGCTGGTAGCCTGTAGTTGCCGGATTCGTCCACCCAATGGGTGCGGATGAAGTTCTTGAAGGCGAGGGCGGCGGCGAGCCGGGTCTTGAGAGGGAGTGGCTCCGACGCAACGATGTTGAGCAAGGTCAGCGAATAACCGGCCTTCAGCTGTTCCTTCTTGAGGGCACTCTCGGCTGTGAGGGCGCAAGAACGCGGTTAGCAAGAGGGCAACACTATGTGCCACTGTGGCCGGGCATGAAGCTCTCGACAGCTTCGAGAGCCACACGACTTACCTTTGCGGTGCTGATGCGGATCCAGAGTGGCATCCAGAAGCTGCGCGATGTGGCCGACGTCAGCTGCCATCTTGGGCAAACGGTACTGATGGTAGCTTTCGGGTATATGGTGCGGTGGCGCGGAACGGATTTGCTCGTGAGGAGGTAGCGAGGTAGCGAGCGAAGATGAGTTGAAGATGAGGACTTGTGGATTTTTGTTTGGCTGCGACCAAAGTGATGCAAAGCAATTCAAACAAAAAAGTACCGTTGCTAGGCTGCAGCTCCCACTCATCACCAGCTGAACAGGTGGGGTTATTGGCAGCTGGTCACAGTTGAGACACCGGACGGCACTTCCCGCAAGCTAGTCTCCGAGAAGAGGTGGGCAACCGTGACCTTGATGGTCTTCAGCCTTACGACATTTACTACGAATTGCACTAGCATTCTAAGAAAGTCGGAGCAAAGACTTTCAGTTCTTCTGTTAAGTTTCGAGAGAGTCGCTTGCCTCAGGTAGATAGCCCGGCCTACTGAGCATGCGACTCTTTTAGCGTGGAGGAAAAGCAGCAGCCGAGAAAACTTGCGATGACGACACATGAGGAGCAGATCCATGCTAGTTGAGGAACGGTGCAGTCATTGGCTGGGGATCGGATCAAAGAAAGCTGCGGGACCATAAAAATGCGGCCACGGGGTCCCACTTATACTGTTTATCGAGCTGAGATATGCAACTGTCTGCAACGACCCCAATGAGCCCTTATAGCTCCCATGTTCCCTTTTTAACCTTTTTCCAGGAGGACCCTGATAAACCGATCGCCCAGAACATCGATCTCACATGCCATTCTACTAGGACATTGAGCGCTATCTAAGACATTTACGCCCAAATATTTTCGCTTGCCCGGTGTACCTGTCACCGGCGATTCTGACGACTATACGAACTCGCTCGATCCTCCAAACGGCGATAGCCTCACGGGCTGGAAGTGATATACAGGGCTGCGAGCGAATGCCCTCATAAAGGACAGACTGGAGCAACTGCTTGTTCAGTGTCGGACCAATCCCTGAACCAAATCGGTAGTTCTGTGTGCGGCAGTATCCGGCCTCCGTGCCTTTCGGCCTGGTGCAGTTCTGTGTTCCCTTTGCGCCATCCCGGCCCTGAATGGTTCACCTTAACTCCCTTTATGCGAGTAGCATCCAGTGTGTAAGTCGCTGTCTTCATCTTGTCCATCTTCGTTATCCGTTCTCGGCTCTCCAAGCCCCGTGCTTAGTCGCCCTGCGCCCTTGTCCTGAAAGCCTACTGGCCGCAGCAATGATGCGATCGTAGCCTTACTATCGTCCCAACAACCGCAGCTTGGCCCAATAACTCCAAGCAGAGCTCGGCTTGGTTCACAAGGTTTGCTACTCGGGCTACTGCGAGGTCACCTTTCCAGCAGACCTGACTAGTCGATCTTGACCTCGACCCCTCGCTTTCAACACTCCGCTTTCTTCTGGCATATGCCACCTCTGTGCCCCTTCTCTTAGTCCAGATCTCCCCACACGCATCCCATCTTGACTCGCACTCTCCTTCTCACCACCCGACCAATCCTGAATGGCACAATGCTAACCATCCTCCAACGCCTAGCTTCCCTAGGCCAGGCAGGGCCTCCTCAGGAAGACGAGCCTATGCCCCCCTCGAGTCCAGATGAAGGCCAACAACCCGAGGCCAGAGGCATTGCGGGGCTGGCTGGCGTCCTCCGCGGCTTGACTGGCTCCAAGAAGTCACCGCCTCCCCAGCAGACCCTGGTAAACGTCTCGTCGAAACTCCCTGCCGATGAGATAGCCGCAGAAGGTGCAAGAGATGGGTTGCCGCCCGAGCATATGGACGCCTTCCGGCAGCTCAAGAGCGGCTCGCTAAACGAGCGAATAACTGCGGCTCACACTCTCCGGTTTGCGGTTGCCGACTATCCGCTTGCTCCAGTACGTTGCTCGTACGGACGATTAGGCCTGGCTGATGGAAGAGAGCTAACCAGCGGTGTGACAGGTTCTGGAGATCTTCGATGCTGGAAAAGACTTGATAGACCACTCAAAGACCGATGCGGCGCGAGAGGCGGGCTGGCAGCTACTTGATAGCTGCGCAAAGCACCAGTACTCTACCCAGCTTGAGAGACAGCAGTACTTCCAGATCTTGTCCGCTCCTGCCCACCCGAAAGACTTCCATCTACAACTGGCAGCCATCGAAGATCTGAGTAGCGGAGGCCGCGATCTGTCCGGTTTCGAGTACGACATCTTTCCAGTCCTGACGAGGTGGCTGAACGATGCATATCAGGCGAAGAAGGCTTCTAGGAAACAGCAAGCCGCCTTGCTTCGTAGCAAGTCCACCAAGGGAAAGCTTCCTGCGTCGGGAGAAGACCAAAACTTCAATCAACTCTTCGGCTTTGTCGAAAAGGTCATCAAGTTCAACCTGAAGATCGCCGACGACGAAGCTATCAGTCTGTTGCTTGACCAGCTGTGCAGCATCTGCACCGACACCACGGCCGAGGGGGATATCAGAGCCTGTATCGGACTCATCGATGCTGTTGTCACGTTTGGGACCATCCCCGAGGATCGCCTGAAGCCCTGCATTGATGTGTTGACTTCGGTCCACAGCATGGTGCGAGCTTTGGAGAAGGATGCCTGGCACACCATTTCCAACATCTGCAAGTCGCACCATGGCCAGTCTACGGTCCGGATCTGTCTGGATACGCTTAGGGGCTACCAACCGGTCATGGAGCAAGGGAAGGAGACCATGAGAGTTGTGAGGGGCGCTCTGTCTGTCCTACAGAAACTGCTTGCCAGACACAACGAACAGAACTACCCGCCCGTGCCGCTCACCCTTCTTGCGGACGGCCTGGCCAATGTCGGGACCACCAAGTCGAGGAAGGTTGCTCGTGACATTCTGAAACTGATCAACTCGTTGCTCGAAAACGCAGAGGGCGGGATCAACGCCCTTGTCATCGACGAGGATTGGACCGTCCTCTTCGATGTCGCCGCTCGTTGTGGCGAGAAAGTTGCCGAGGCTTCGGACAGCGATTCGGACGCGGTCACTTCGGTCAGTAAGGATAACGAAGCCGAAACCGACTCGGAGGAGAATGTGGCATACCAGCTGCGGCTGCTCATCAACAGAGTTGAACACCTCGTGAGGCTCCACAAGTCCGATCTCATGCAGAGAGACGAGTGCATCAAGTTCCTCTGCGCCGTCCACCGGACATTGCCGGATTCGGCTGTCTCGCTCATCCTCGATCACTTCAAAGAGCACCGTTCCTGCTTCCCCACTGAGCTTGGCTGGCGAGGCAACATCAAGCTGGTAATGGATTCGTTCTATCTCAACCGCAACCTTCGGCCCTTGACACGCCTCCAAGCTCTTGCAGCTATCAGGGAACTGTACGAGTTCCTCCAAGTTGCGCCAGCAGAACTTGTGGAGGCCAGCATGGTGCCGGACCTTGTAAAACAGGTTCTCGATGATTTCGAGACCGAGACAGACGTGATTGTCCTTCAAGAGACGACATCCTTCCTGGTCGAGGTGGCCGATACCGCAAGCACGGAACTCTATGATCTTATCATTGATTCACTGAAGAGGGTGATTGTGACGGAACGGACAGAGGTCGCAGCCGCGATGCAGACCAAGCAACCCAAGCAGCCACTGGATTCGGCAGAACAGAAGGGCTACCAGACTAGTGGGAGTCTTTCCAACGTCGTCACCAGGGGCTACGTGCAGATGTTCATGCGGTCAATGAGCACGGATGTCGTCAAGGCGCGGAAGACATTTACCTGCATCATCCATATCGCAAGGTCAAGCAAGTGCGAGTCCGATGCTCGCCTGACCGCCATGAAGCTGCTCTTCCGTCTGCGAGCTGACTGGCACCATCGCATATACCTCACATCTACCACCGAGTCGAATGGGCTTGCGGATTCCTTGTACAGGACCGAAGCATCTCTAGCTCGCAAGCAGGAAGAGGATGCGGCTCAGCCTGCAAGGCATGCTCGACCGGAACAACGCCCTACTCGTGGGGTGTCCTTCAGCCAGGGACAGCCAAGCGACAGGGGAGCACCAGCACGCACCATCAGCACTACCAGCCGTGCCGGAGCACATAGCCACAGCTTGAGACGTTTGTGGACCTTGCCTGATTCAGAGAGCCTTCCGGAAGTGCCCGCCCAGAAAGCTAGCCCGGTCCTCTTCTCGTACGTTGATCGAGCCAGTGAGACGTCTTCAGGAGAGAAGAAGACGGTGCTGAACATGGCCCTCTGGCTCGAAGCGCTCCTCTACGTTTTCCAACAGGGCTGTGACTGGGAGGTCTATAGCTTTGTGCTGGTGCATCTGCCGTCTCAACTCAGCAACCACCCGATCTTCGAGGACGCCGCTGCCATCGCCAACGTACAGGAGCTGCGCAAGCTGATATGTGACATGCTTCGGATGAACTCGTATCAGGAGCCCCCCTTTTCAACTGGCTTAAGGAAGTCGGACGTGGGTAACTGTCTGTTCCACACGGTGGCGACCCTGGTGAGCTATCACCCCTACTTCCGCAAGGGCGATGAGGACGACATCATCCGCGTTCTCACCAATGGTCTCTCGGACAAGACGGCCAAGACGTGTATCCACGCGCTGTCTGTCTGCTGTCACGAGATTCCGAACTCGATCCGAGCGTCACTCGTCCCCATCCTGCACAAGATGTCTCAGGTCATAACACAACCATTCGTCGCTATGCACATATTGGAGTTCCTCGCGTGCCTCAGTCGTCTGCACGATCTCTACTCCAACTTCCGCGAGGACGAGTACCGCATCGCCTTCGGCATTGCCTTCCGCTACCTGCAGTATGTTCGGGACAAGAAGCGCTCTGCGGCCGCGCGCCACAACAGCGCCCCTGAGTCGGCTGGTGTGGCCGCCCACAACAGTGGTGAGCAGAGTGCCACAGACGACCTCCCGCAATACGTGTACGCACTCGCGTACCACGTTGTTACCTTCTGGTTCCTCGCGCTGCGGATCAACGACAGGCCGAACCATATTGGCTGGATCGCCAAGAACCTCTTCACCGACGTTGACGGGTCCGTGAGCAACGAGGAGCAGGCCCAGATCACAATGGACTTCATGCAGCGCGTGGCTTACTCTGACGCTGCTGATTCAATGGAAGACCCGCTGTTCAAGGAGGAATTCTACGGCGAGGTCCTCCAGAAGCGCTGGATCATCGGCAACAGCATCGTCACCGTGAAGCAGGCCAAGGAGAGCGGGTGGGCTGAGATTACGAGGCGATACCCCTCGGGCATGTCCTCGTTCGCTGTACGGGAGCGGTTCGCGCCGGTCTCCAACCATCAGACCACCACCTCGAGCTCAGACGCCGCCCGAGGCCTTGTCGCCGGCAACGTCACCATGCCGAGCCACATCCTTCTTCAGCTGCTGGCGCCCATCCCGCAATCCTACGACCCGGCCACGCGGCCCATCCCGCTGCCGGCTGACGAAGCCGTGGACCGATCAATCCGTCTCTTTGATCTCAAGAGCACCGTCGACGGACACAAAGTTGGCGTCATATACATCGGCGAGAACCAGACAAACGAGGTTGAGATACTAGCCAACACTGTCGGCAGTCCTGAATATGTCAAGTTCCTCCGCGGCCTCGGCACGCTAACGCCACTCAAGGGCGCCACATTCAACGCACAGGGTCTGGACCGTGCGAACGATAGCGACGGCAAGTATACCTTCTGCTGGCGTGATAGGGTCACGGAAATTATCTACCACGTCACGACCCAGATGCCTACGAATCTGGACATGGACCCTCAGTGCGCCATGAAGAAGCGCCACATCGGAAACGACTTTGTCAACATCATCTACAACAACTCTGGCCTGCCCTTTAAGTTCGACACCTTCCCCTCCGACTTCAACTACGTGAACATTGTCATCACGCCCAACCCGCGTCCGACCTTCATAGCATCGCGGGACACAGCAGCCAAGAATCGGCAAGATGGGTCGTCGGACAGCGCCTCCTCTCCCTCGAACCTGCCCTTCTTCACCGTGCAAGTCATGTCCAAGCCCGGCTTCCCCGAGATCTCGCCCGCCGCAGAGCCCAAGACAGTCAGCCTGCAAGCCCTGCCGGGCTTCGTCCGCCTCCTCGCGCTGAACGCCTCGGTCTTCTCGCACGTCTGGGCCAACCGCGGCGGCGAGTTCGTGTCGTCGTGGCGCGCCCGCCTCCGCGAGATCAACCGCCTGCGCGAGCGCTACGGGCCACCCAAGGCGGCCGCCGCCGCCATGCCGCAGCCCTCCCCGCCAGCCACCAGCATGGGTCTGACGGCGGGCACCACGGCGGGAGGGGGCAGCAGCATGCTGACCATGACGCAGCAGGCCGGCGGCGGCAGCAGCAGCCACCAGTCGCCGCCGCCGCACCAGCAGCACCAGCAGCACCAGCAGCTCGGGCCGCAGGCCGCTTTCCAGGAGGGAGGGGCTTCTTCGTCGCGCCCGGCCAGCGGCGTCCGCGACAGCCTCAACTCGCTGCGCCGGAGCTCGGTCGCGACTTTTTTTAGTGTCGGGAGTACCGACCCCATGAGCCACCGGGCCAGCGTGATGAGCGCCACGACGGCGGGGGACACGGAGATGATGGGTCCCAGCGGCGGCTTTGGCGCGGCGGACGCGCTGGTCGAGTCGGTTGATTTCTCGAAGTGGACTTGATTGGGGGACGTTGTCTGTCGAGTTGAGAGACATACGTGCCGATGTATGAGTCATACCCATGGGCAACAGGACAGGGGTACCTTGCGAATGATGGACCGAGAGAAGAAGCCCGGCGAAGTGCGTTTACATGAGTTACTGTAAGGGATTTTGTTCAAGTTCAGGCGTCGGAAGCCTGTCTGTCATTGTCTGGCATTTGGAGGGAAAGGGGATCAGGGATGGGGATTATACCACAAAAGTTCTTCTCTGGTTGTTCTACAACTCCCAGCTCAGTCACAGGGTCCAGGGTTTCTTTGTTTTGTAATGTACCGGTATTGCGATTGCTATTCAGGAGACCGGGAGCGTTCCACTTGTTCCCCTATGGAAGGGGAGGGAAGGGATCTCTATGTTGTTGTAGGGTCAGCTTCTGCAATACGATGCCATATCATGATTGAGCATGTAGCTGTGAATACGGTGGAAGACGTCTAAGTGCTGCATCTAGACGGATGACACTCGGGATGTAGTCCACTCCCATGGGCTTAGAGGTATGTATCAGTGACCCATGGTGAGGTTATGTTGTCAGACATAGCACTCCTGGTACGGAAATGGCACAATGACAGCCCGGTGTTAGTCCATCGTACAAGCTTATCCCGAATATTCCCCGTCGCATTCCCCTGAGACTAGAACTGCCGACGTCCCAGGATCCAAGGACCTCACCTCGAGTCAGCCAGGTTTTAAGCAGTGACTTATATCCGCCGCAACCGGTATCTTATATCACAACCTATTGCATCCACGACAACCGTGGGGGGTGGAACCCCTTCCGTCCCTTGTTTCTTCATCTTCTTCTTTCTCCACAAAATCCAACGGTTTTCTTGACCCGATTACCTCAGGCTATATCAGACCTGGAGGGGGTAATATCTCGACCAGAAAGTAGGTACGGACGGGCGTCGCTCCTCCGCGTATCTAAGCGAGTGGTACGTATGTATATACATCTCTACTATTTCGGTCTCGCTGTATGTACGGGTCATCAAGACTTGGCGGAGGGCGGTTACTGAAAGGGAAGCAAAGTGTCTTCCATATACCCGGATAAGCAGGTCCACGGAAACGGTAGCCAGTCATGCCTAGGTCCGGTGCAGTTCGGGTGGGTGATGTCTGATGCAAAGACGTAGACGGAGGGGTAGGAGTCGGAGGAGATAAAGGACTATCAACACTAGCCTTCTTAGCATGATAGATGGACGGTCATGCGGTTGCTTGGCCTACTGTTAAGTCTAGATGTCGCGACGTGACCGGAAGATGCCGAGATTCTCACGGATGTGGCTCCCGGGGATAGAGCGAGCGTCTACGTCCTCAAGCCAACGACTCGTGCAGTCAACCGGAGGGATCACTAATATGCAGCAACCCTCGGCCGGAGTCCGGACCACTTGCATCCTGTCCGCTCCCCTTATCGCACCCTCTCTTTGGAACTCAAGCCCCGCCCTGCGAAGCAAGAGGTGGGATGCTAGCATAGACATAGGCCTACACTAGTAGTTAGGCAATACACTATGTGGGTGGGATAAGACTGCATGCGACTCTGAGACGCGCAACTGAGGGGCCTCACGTGGATCACTGGCCTGCAGGGCACTTGCATTACTGCTGCAAGCCCTCCGATATTGACAAGTTATTACAACATTGCAACTCTGCCACGGTGTTGTTTGCTAGTGCTGCCGGCAAAACCCGGCTCTTGAAGCAGTAACGGGAGGTGCCCCGTGCTCTGTTCAGGGGAAAAAGGCAAGGGCCGAGTAGAAAAGTTGACAGGTCGTCCCGTGACGCCGGAGTTAATGGCAGGCATTGTGGTGCTATAGCCCCTCTTCCGGATCACTGTCCAGAACTTGGAGGTTGACCGTGCTGACGAAACGGCGGGAAGCAAGGGGCAGCAAAATGGAGAGCAAACGGCGCAGCGTGTCGTCCAGCGCAAGATGGCCTGCCCGAACCTCGGGACATGTGCGCATCAGGCAGCGCGGTGCGCTTTTGATGATGGAGCTCAAGGTCTGGTCCAGCAAGTCATCCTAACTTGGCCAATCTTGCGCATCATGAATTTCATTGCGCCGGCCTGACCCGCGAGAAGACTTTGGGACTATCGGCGGGCCGTGGTCAAGACGATCGTCGCTGACACCAGTCCGTGTGCGGAGATCCTTTTCAAGCCACCGCTCAGGCGCATTGATCGCAGAGTATCATCGTGGTACGCCCGTAACGGACTACTCCGCGTCCTCATGTATGCTTTCCTCTTTGTCCGGCACAGTCGATCATCTGCCAACGCCAGAGGTGCGAGAACGTGGTCCCCAGCTAATGCCGCCCGCGCCGAGAGGAGGATAGGACAGCTTGGCAGGTGGTCACTGTGAGCTGAACAGTGGAACGCCCTCACCTGGCGGTCAGGTCGCCTGGACTTGGCACTGGGAACAAAGAAGCCCTCTCATGCAGGGGAACTCCCTTGCGGGGTCTCTAGCACACCGCGCTAGGCCTGATGAGGAGCTGTAGGAGAGACGCTGGGTAAGGGCCGTGTGCCTCCCAAGGCACTTGTGGCTGCGAGGATGATCAACAACTGGTGGAAATTTGGTGCCAATCCCGTAACACGAAATGCAATGGAGGTTGCTCGGCCTTTCATGGTGGTGTTGGCGGACGTGCCGAAGCCGCTCGACCCAATGCTAGATCTGCGTTCCTGGCATGAAGTCTTGAAGGTGTCTGACGTCTTGCGTTTGAGGAGGGACGCGAGTTTGGTTGGTAGATGAATGTGGCCAGGCGCTGCCGGGTACCTATCTTGCAAGAGGTGTCATTGATGGCGTGGACTTGCAACTAGCGCCGGTATCGTCGTGCTAGTCGACGATTGTTGCCATCCTTTGTCTGTTATTAGCGTTTCGTTGACGGCTCGACACGGCAATGAAGGAGCTGCCCCTACGGCGGAAGAACTCCAGAGGCTGCGGCTGAGAACAGACCTGGTAGCTGAGATGTGAGGCAGTGAGCTCTTCCGTCCTTGGGAGTTCCAAGACCGATGGATGTTGCAGCCCTCGATTTTGCTGCCCTGTGCTTTATTTACCCATACGCATGGACGCAGCCCCGGCGATTTTCAGTGACACTGGACGAGGGTAACGCTTTCGGACCGCAAGTTGAATGGAGTTCGCAGTGAATTTCAGCCGACATCGAATACACTAAGCCCTGGTCCATGTTGATTAACACTCGGGTCAAATCGTGTCGTAGTCAGTGCGCCGTCAAACAAACTCAAGGTGAACCGAAGCTTGTCCGCACCTGAATTCACGTTGGACAGAAGATCTGAGACATAATTTGATAATGGGGCAGTCGGATTGACTAGCGCAGCAGCCATATGGCTGCCATGATACGTATCAGGAACAAGGCCAGCAAGGGAAGTTGTCGTCACGTCGTGAGAAGGAACTCGGTTGCCACGGCATAGACGACAGACAATCACTGCATTATCCACAACAATATATCTCGGACTGATAATGCCTTTTGTGATCGCCTCAGCTGTAAGCGGCAGCTTGCGGCTCTTCCAGGACGCCACAGAGCTTGAGGCATTATCTTCGGTACTAATTGTCGGTTCCTGCATCTGCATCTGCAGTGTCCTCGCATGTCCGGGAGAGCGGTGCAGCCGTGGCTACTTGCAGCAACACATATGGCTCCAACCTCGTGAGGGTCCTGTCGCCATGATTGGGTCGATCACTCTGGGCAGTCCTTTTTTAAACTTTGAAAGTCCAGCAGTCTAGCACCTGCGGTCAGCGGACTTATCCTCCGTTGCGGTACTTGCCGCGTCGGGCCAATTCTAGCTTCTGGCTATTGAATGGCCGAGAGGTGCAACGGCGGCGCGGAGCGGGATTGATTCTGAGCTTACCTGATATGACCTAACTGCTGTCCCTGCCGTGGCGGATCTCATTGGCAATGTCAAGAGTCCATGTCGGTCTAGATGCCGCCCTCGTGAGACGAGCAATCGTCCAACAAGCATGCTGCGTCATATTGATGTGTGGGAGGAGGGCACAGTACCTTATCCAAAGCGTACTGTTGCTATGCTCCTCTGCATCTGAAACGGAGTAATAAGCGGTTGGTACTGCGCTTCGCCACCGGCAACACCACCACCTTCGTCCAACACTTGCCTCCACCTTTGTATTAAGGGATGGATATCAACGGCAAAGGTGAAGTTGGCGACGTCGAGACCTTTCCTGCAGATAGCCGTCGATCGCGTCTTGTTGGTCTCCTGCGCCAGCGAGGGCCGGAACATGATGGCATGGATCATGGATTACTGACCTGAGCTCCTGAAGACGACCTTTGAACCCCAGTAGTAGACGAGATAACTTCAATGCCAGCGGACGGGAACGATGGTACGTACAGTAATAAAACCCTCTAATAACCCCACAACGACCGATTAGCGACTTCCACGCTGCATTGACCCCTGAAAACGTGGAAAGCGCAGAACCACGGTTACTATTTGGAGCAGAGGATGGCTGCGACGTCCTCAACCGGGTCGGCTGTTCTTTGGTTGAAGCTAGGGTACGGATAACGCAATGATCTGTTAGAGGCTTTTCAACGAGACGGCACGGTTCTGATACAGTAGTGATGGCCCATGTCTTCAGGGACATCTGAATGTTGTCCTCCAAAGGCTCTAAGTAAGGTACTGTGGCACACTAGGCAAGGTAGGGCCGTCAGTTGCCGTTGGCCAATGGCGTGCAATCTAAACTCCAGCTGCAGTGCTCAACGATATGGAGCCGGGCAACCAGAACTTTGAAGTTGTTGCGTCTTCCATTGCTCCGTTGATCCTCGCGGTCGCACAACGTCCTGCGGTTTGCACCAGAGAAAAAAGCGATTGGACGCCCCGAATGCCATCACCATGACTAACCAACATACGATCAAGGTAATGGAATGGAAGACAAAGAGCCAGAATTGGAGCGAGAAGCGAGCTCGAACTCCCAGCAAACTAGTACGTACGAATAGTACTGCTTCACAAGCCTCGCTGGCGAGCTAAGAAGTAAAATACGTAGTGCGTCTTCGGTATACCACATTTGTTCTAGAATATGGGGTCCGTTTTCCTTGGATGGAGCGTGAAAAAGGCAACGCCGGGGCATGGCGCATCCACTTCAGGTACCATGGCACTTCTAGCCCCATCAGCATCCAGGTAGGTAGGTACGGTACCATGAGGATTTCACGGCAGACCCCCCCCCCTGCTCACGCCCTTATCCTGGCCGTTTCCGCGCATGTTAATTTCGCTCCAGGGTTTGCGCGGTTCTCACATTGCTATTATTATTAGACTGGCACAGCTGCCCTCCACCAGTCTCCCTTCGTAGCGGTTCCCTCGAGAGTCTTCTTCTGAGGTCCGGGAACTTTCGTGACGGGATTGTTGGAGTTGTGCTGCGCTGTTGTTGGTTTTTAAGGGCCTTTCCGCAGCGTGTTGGGAGGCCATCGTCGACATCAGTCAGCATCCAAAGAGAAAGGAGACTGGATCGCATGCTTTCAACATGCCAGCCTTTTGCCCAGCTACCAGTAATACTTAATTGATCCCATCCGGCGAGCCGACGACTTCCAACCCACCAGCGAGAGACTGCGCAACGCCCATTGGCACAGTCTCTGCTACGAAGCACACAGCTCCTGTTACCATGGAGGGAACTCTGCTTGTGCCTCCAGAGAGGGGCACGATCATTGGACGAGCCGTTTGGAAGGTCGGTATTCCCTCCCTCTTCCATGTCGGCGGCTTTTCGCTGACTCTTCTCTCAGCCTCGATTCGTCGTCGTTGCAAGTGGTCAGAAGGAGCCGCAAGGGAACCTAAGCTTTGCGCAAACTGTTACAGCCAGCCGCATGCAGGCCGCCAGCCGTGCCTCGAACAGCAGAGTTCAGCCGAAGGGCTCCGCGGATGCCGTCTATCTCTCTATCTACAAGACCAAGGCATGTTCTGCCACTATCGAGGCGCCTTGTACAGCTTGGCATCCTTGCCGCTAACCACTTATCTAGGGCGATTGGGAACCCATTCAGCAGCATGCGCTTAGCTCTGTCACCGACTGCCAGATCCAGGAGGTGGCGCACCGAAAACAGGGCCCCGTGCTACCGACCCTGATCATAAACATATCTCCCGATCCAGCGACGGATAAGCTACGAAAAAGACGATCGAGCAGGACGGCAGGGCTCACCTCTACAAAGGAGACCCACCCGACGACACTCTGGTTCCGGCCCGGGGATAACAAACACTCGCTGCAGGACTGGGCCAGGTTCATACAGCCGTTGATACAGCCCAACATGCCCGACAGGCCTCCCATGAGCCCCGTCACCCCGGCTTCCCCTAGCTTCATCAACCCCTTCGCTTCCCGCCGGGATGTATCCGACACACATCAGCGGCCAGCAAGCGGGCACGCAAACCACTGGGGGCCGCTGTACCACAAGGGTTCCGTTCACACCCACTCGAGCCGCGAACGGCCGCTTACCTTCTCCGAGACCCCAAGCCTCCGCTCAAAACGGAGCGACGTCTCGTCCTCTCACGCCAGTTCCATGGTTCCCGCCCACATGGGCTACCACAACTACACGACAGCGCAACAGGGCCACGCCACCGATCTGCCATCGCCCGCTGCGACCATTGGTGAATACCAAGGAGAGTTTATTGAAGGCTGGACGTCTGCTCAGGGCCGATCGTCGACCCTGAGTTCTCCAGTACGAGGCAGAGATAGCATCAGCTCGCAAGGTCCCCAGAGCATTGCGGTGACCATGGACTCCAGCTCTCCTCCGGCGCCGCGTGAGACTATCCTGGACAGAGCGTTCCAGTTACGGTGCATACCGGGCTCGGAGCGCGAGGTTCCGGGCGAAGAGAAGCTGAGCTCGCTTGCTCGATTTGACGCACTCATGCGGGAAGCGGACGAGAAGAGGAGATTGCGAGAGGCGGAGGAGGCTAGGCTGCGTGCTGAGAGCGAACCCAAGAGCGTTTGGGACCTGGATGACGACTCCGACTCAGACGAAGAGGAGGACGATGACGACGACGACGACGACGACGACGATAATGATGACAGCGATGACGTCGTCGGGGAGCTTAACGACTCGGAGCATGGATATCCCATACCATCAACGGCGCAACGTGCGTTGAACTACATTGCTAATCGACATGACTCTCCACCCCAACAACGCTCCCGGGCACATACCGGGAGTCGACCGTTGAACTACAATGCAGAGACGCTGGCCGCCCTTAGCAGTGGATCTTCTTTGCTGCGGCCGCAGACCAGCTACGCGAGAAACAGACCGGGAATGGCTCAAAGGACACACAGCCAACCGCAGCTGGCGGCGATCATACCATCTTCCAACAGCTCGGATGCACCAGCACAACCTGCGGGGGTCAGGGGGTCCGACGATGGCACGCTGACGGTGAGAGGCTCGCCGTTGCATCGGAGTCAGACGGAGAAGCGTATGTCGACCTCGAGCGCCAAGCGCGGCAGCTTCACCGAGTTCACGAAGCGGCTGAGCAGCACAAGCAGCTTGCTTCTGGTGCAGACAAACGCCAGCAGTGCTAGTGGCGCGAGCAGCCGCGGCAGCAGCGACACGGCGGGAGAGGGTTCGCAGCAGCATGGGCTTCGGGGGCCGCGAGGACTCCGGTCGCCCACCCCGCGGACGGAGCGGGACAGCACCGACAAAGCCTGCAACTGGCGGGGGAGCGTCGGCGTCTTTGGCGAGGGAGGGTTTATGTGATGGCAATACCTGCCATACCCTGTGCTCCAAGCCCACAAAACTCAGCTTCAACCCCGATTCTTCCTCAGCTCACCGGGCGTTGCTGAATATATCGCCCCGACCAAATTAACCCGAGCCAATCTTAGCGTTCTCCCACCCCGGCTCATCTTCACTCAACATCTTCGCTTCCTGTACGATTCTCACCCTATGAAGGCGAATTCTTGATTATACCCTTTACTATCATCACACAAGTCCGCTTGCTACGCACGTCACGACATATATCACGGTGGAACTCTGGAATAACGTTGACGTGGGAGCAAAGCCTGTAATACCAGGGGAGGAAGAACGAGGCAGTGTCTGGTTATGTTTTCACGGTGTTATATTGGGTCTATTGTCTTGATGTACCAACATATCGGGATGCTTTAACGGCCGATCTGCGAGAGGAAATGAGATGGGGGTGGCGGATACCCTGTTCCTATTTGGCTATGCCCTGCCCTCATCACAATCTGTTGCTCTGTGCGATGGAGAGCCAGCACTAGGTCTAAGCCGACCGGTTGGCTGCAACTGCAACTACCTAGGTCGCTCACTGAAGCTGTCCTTCGTGTACATTCGAAAGAGTCTAGCACTAAGGTAGTTCCAAGTCACAGGACATGTAATGAACGAAATAGTGCAACATACTAGGCCACGAGCCATTGTCGTAGTGTCCCTTTTTCTCACGATCCCAGCAAGCCGTCCATACTTCATGAGGGGGAGGCAGAGCGTGATTATTCAACTAGCATACCTGGCCCTGATGCCTCCCTCTTTCCACTTCCCTTCTGGTGGTCCACCGATATACCTGCCCACGATCCGTCTTCTTAACGAACTTTATATCTTAGTGCTATGCTGTGCGGTACACCGAGAATAAGTATTTGCAAGCCGTCAGGGGTGAATTGTGAATTACAGACAAGGGACTGCTGCAGTGGCTGAGAGAGACATCGCGAAGAGAACACTGAAGATGCGTGGTCCCTTGAACTTCAGTGGAATGTCGATGGACCATAGCTGAAGAGATCGAGTCGCTGCCCGAGCTCTCGCGCTTCATGGCCGCCGAGTATACGACGTCAAGCCGAGGTCAGGCGTCGCTGCTATGAGCAGAAATCCAGTGCATGCAGTCTGCCACAGAGCCAGGACTTTTTGTTCGCCCCGTCAGTTGCTGTGGACGAGAATCGCCGTCCGGTATGGGCTCCGGAGTCCCTTGGGGGAGAAATTCGCTGGAGAGCCATAGACATGGAACCGGAGACATGTTGAACGGCGGCATTAGGCCTGCCATCCGCTAAGATACCTGATCCTGTCTTTGAGTGAAACCGGGCATCGTCTCAGGCTAAGCTTTCCTAGTCTGAAGAACCTGGAGGAGACGGAAATAGCAGCATTTAATGTCTACTTGGCTTGCATGTTTGGGACCAGCAGGATTATGTACGCCAGACACACCCGAACCTCGACGCTCGAGTTCGATCGATGATGTGCCAGTTGAAGTCGTTGGTTGCGCAAGGCAATTATGCTGATTGTGCCATAACTGCACTAAATTAGTGCTGTCCGCTGTATTCGTACTGTGGGTATCGTACTTGGGCAGCTGCCACTGTGCATCCCGACGCTAAAAGCGCCGGAGCGTCGAGCACTGCCCAATCAGCGCGGCAGAAGAGGGAGGAGAATGACGGCAGGTGGAATAAGGTGGAACGTGCTCCTGGCAGCTGAGGACGTTATCGGGATCCGGATCAGTGACAGCTACAATCAGTACCACCCTCCACTGGTGGTTCCCCCCAATCTCGCGGACCTCCATTACCAACAACGCCACCACTGCGAATACAGCAGTCCCGATATCTCACTTTGAGCTGTTGCAAAGCTTCCACACCCCAGATCGCTCTTCATCTACCTGATCCCAAGTCTGTGTCAACTGAAGTGAACACGCGGGTGTGGCACATGCCCTCTTAGACGTCATCGAGACGACCGAACGCTGTCGACCCGACCCTACCTTACATCGAAACTACACAGTCGAAACAAGACGCAAGCATACGTGCCTGCATCCGACCTTCGTCTGTCCCCGCCTCGTTTGCCCATGGTCGGACGGGTACGGATGACGGCTATCTGTTGAACCGTCAGATACCGTCCGACTTCCCCGTCACGTACCAGATCATTCGACTATCCACGTCTTTTCGTTAGCCAACAAATCAGAGAGCAACTGCCTCAGTTCACCAGAGCACCGGATAACGACCCGTGGTCTGGAATCTAGCTGGACCCTTCGTACATCGACTGTGGTCGACATAACGAACGCCTACGTCTGAGACCACGCCGACCTTCTCCGCAGCTACATTGCCTTGTGTGAAGGGATACAGGCTCTTCCCACCAGAGGCAGCTCGCCCCTCCACTTCGTTTGTAACCCTGCGGGAACGGGGAAACCAGTTCCGCAGGAAAGTCCATCGCAGTGGCAGACCACGATCCCCAACGTCAACTATATACCCCAACCACTTCCGCCCACCCAGCCACTCCGCACAACCCCGTACCTTCTTCCAGCACCGTCCTCTCAGCACCAACCACCACTCACGCGACCGGCACATCGGAGAACATAGCCTCCGCTTCGAACGACGAGCCATCACCGGCGACTTCCCCTCCTGCGGCTACTCAACCCCGTCTCACGCGGCAGCGCCGGCAAATACTAGGGAGAAGACAGCGGGACGCTTCTGAAGAGGAGGGAGAGGAAGAACGACATTCGAGGACTGAGGCGGGTGGTTCTTCCAGCTCCTCGACGCCAGGGCTTTCCGATTCTCGCCCTCCGACTAGGAAGCGCCGTCGGACAAACATGCTAGCAGACAACAACGATGGTCCAGGACCGTCCAACGGAACCTCCCGGGTTGTCGCAAACGGCGCCAGGGTTTCCCAGCGAACGTCGTCTAACGGCGTGTTCAGAAACGGCAGCGATGGACTTAATGGATCTTCAGAGAACGGCAAGGCGCCAGCCAAGGCGCCGCAGCCGTCAACATACGTGGGCCATGATAGAGGGGAGATGACGCGGCTCCTCATTCAAGCACTCTCTGATATGGGCTACCAAGAAGCGGCAGAGAGCGTGAGCAAGGACAGCGGCATTGAGTTGGAGAGCCCCACAGTGGCCGCCTTTAGGCAAGCTGTTCTGGAGGGCAGCTGGGGGCGAGCCGAGGCGCTGCTGGATGGGGCGGTGCCGGCCGGGGAAGACCAAGGAAAGGGTAACGGCCTGGTGCTGTCGTCTACGGCTGACAGGAACAACATGAAGTTCTGGCTGAAACAGCAGAAGTACCTGGAGCTCCTGGAACAGCAGGCAAGTGCGCGGGCACTAGGGGTGCTACGGACAGAGCTGGCGCCGTTGTGCCAGGAAAAGATACTGCACACTCTGGCTAGTCTACTCATGTGTCAGTCGCCAGATGACCTGAGGTTGAAGGCTAAGTGGGACGGAGCAAATGGCCAGTCGCGGCATGAGTTACTGTCCGAATTATCAAGCAAGTCAAACCTGACCTAACGCTCGACCGAGTCTCTTACTGACTTCATCGCAGAAAATGTGTCGGCATCAGTCATGCTTCCGGAGCATCGCCTGGCCGTCCTGCTCCAGCAGGTGAAGGAGCATCAAATCAGCACCTGCATGTACCACACCAACCCGGAGCCGCCATCCCTGTACGCCGACCACTTCTGTCCCAAGAGCCGTTTCCCTTCAGAAGTCGTTTACGAACTGGACGACCACACCGGCGAGGTATGGCAGCTGCAGTTCTCGCATGACGGGAGCAGGATGGCCAGCTGCGGAAAGGACAACTTCGTCATCATATGGTCTGTGCCGTCGTTCGAGATATTTCGGAGACTGGACGCTGTTCCGGACTTTGACCCGACCCACGAGGCGCCCGGAGTGGGTGCCGTTGCTTGGAGTCCTGATGACACCATGCTTGTCACGTGTGGTAGGGACCAGCATGCCAAGCTATGGGACGTGGAGGTGAGTGCACTAAACATGCGGTGACACCTACGAAGTGTATATGCTGACCGCGTATGTTGGCCAGACCGGGAGTCTTAGGACAGAATACGAGACATTCGGCGAGCCAGTTACTAGCTGTGTCTGGGCACCTGATGGCCAAAGCATCATCCTCGGATCCATGGACAAGGAGCGCGCCCTCTGCCAATGGAGCCTCAGCGGCGCACGGCTGTACAACTGGACCACGAAGCACAGGATAGAGGACGTCGCGGTGTCCCCCGACGGTCAGTGGCTGGTCGGCATGGCGTACGGGAACCGGCTGCTGGTGTACAACTACATGACGCGGGAATTGGAGAACGAGCTGGACCTCAACGCCCGGCCGACGTCCATCAGCATATGCAACGACTCGCAGTTCCTTCTCGTTAACAAGGAAGACGGCGAGGCGAAGCTCATACACCTGGCGAGCGGGGAGTCGCCGGTGAGGTACACGGGACACACCGGCGGCTTATATCAGATCCGGAGCGCGTTCGGCGGTGCGAATGAGAGCTACGTGGTCTCTGGCAGCGAGGACGGGAACATCCTGATCTGGCATAAGTGGACGGGCATTCAGGTCAAGAGTCTGCCGGGCCACTCGCCGAGGACGAACGGGGTGTGGTGGAACCCGACTGACACGTGTATGTTTGCTTCGTGCGGCGATGATGGGAAGATAAAGATGTGAGTGTCTCCCTGACAGAAAAACGCGAAGTGCCCGCCTTTTACTAACGTGAATCAGATGGTCAAATTCGGAGTTCGGCCAGAGGATAGCCGGCACCAGGGCGCGGTCTAACGGTACCCGGACTGGCAGCGCCAACGGTAATGGTCACGGCCGGCCATCTAACGGACTCCAACCACTGGAGCTCGAAGGCGAGGTATGAACAACGCTTCACATGAGCATTTCCACTCTTTCCCTTCCTTCCTTCCTACCTTCACGACACTACACATCTTGCATTTGGAATATACCGGACAGGACACAGCATGGCAATGGCGAACATTTGGAAGAGAGGGTCTGTCGTGCGCTTCGTTTACTCGTTGCTTCTGGGTTTTTGGCGCATTGCTTTTGTACTTGTCTCACACCAGCGCCGGCGGTATAAGTACGCAAGGGCGGAAGGAACCGTCGTGCTGTGCTGAAGAGCAGCGTCAGGAACTCCCGACTTGGTTCGCATGGGACCCAGACTGCAGATACAAAGGCTCAGGGGGTTGTTCGTCTAGAGTGCCATTCATTGTACAATACATGCACCTGGACCTGGAAGGTAGACAAGGTACCTTAGACAATGGCAGTTTGAACTAGAGCTCCCTGTGCCGCCGTGATATGATCAAGCCGTTCAAAGTATTAGCGTGATCGGTCATTATGTGATAAATCTCTGCCCAGATCACCGAGGAGCAAATAATGCCTTTGGATGAAGATGCGAGGTGTAGCTCAGCTACGGTTCTCTTGAAGGCCATGCAAAGCCGAGAGACGGTATGAGAAGATGCTCCTGTCCCTGATCTTATCGACAAAGGAAAAAGTAAGTTGCAATGAGACGCGTTGCAGCTTACGACTCCACGAACGGCAGTCGTAAGTCCCAATTAGGCTTCCGAATAGAGGCAGGTAGGGGAGCGCCACTCCTGCCCAAACCCGCACAGCCACGCCCGCTTGGCTGAATTTCGGCTCGAGATCAGTAGTGGAGCGGACCCACTAAAAGACTCCTTGGTGTCGGCCCGCTACGTAAGTCGATCATCCTCACCTCAACTTCGATCTGGGGATGCGAAGCCAAATATTCCACCCCAAATACCCAGTCCGCAAAGAGTCACCTCCTTCTACCTCCACAGTTGTCCGGTGTTTACTGTTTGCTATCTCTCAGCTACGTATTTCTATCTAAAAGAGGAAAGAGCTTTGGGAGTTGTGCCAAGGTAGGAGACACAGCGATCACTGTGACAGATCCCGTCGCTTGCGCCCCC